>JBAFWW010010648.1:0-10832 GCA_036873685.1 Agapornis canus | reverse complement strand
TTTTTGTTTGTTTGGGTTTTTTTTTGTTTTGTTGTTTTCTTTTTTTTTTCATATGAATGTCACTAAAAATAACAGTTAAAAAAATGAACTTAACATACCATTACCATTCTTTATCCCCTACTGACCCTACTTGCTTTTTTTCTCTTTACTTGTTTCAGCTTGGCTATACTTTCATTTTCTTCTTTTTACTTCAACACTTTTGGTCATTATTTGGGTTTGCTTTTGATGCCTTCTCAGTTTTTCCTAATACAACTGTTACACAGGTTTGGGCCATTTAGGAAGCAGAAATAGCAGGACTGCTTTACAACAAATTATGAGATATGAGCCTAAGATGATCACAGCACAGGCACTGCTCTTACTAAGAGAGCACAGCCCTACAGGGTTTCACTGCAGCACACAGAGCAGGGTGCTGATAAGATCCACCAACAGACCCAGTCAAGTTTTTAGTGAATCAAAGCAGACTACTAGTAGCATGTGAATAGTTCAAGCAATCTTTCATAATATGCTTCATCATTAAGTGTTAACTGATCCTCCTGCAGTTTACATGTATGACTAGGAACATAACAGTATATTTCAGCATTAAAAAACACAAACAATTACAAAACCACTAGTGCAAGGCTTTGTTCCAGCAGCCTTTCCATCTGGCTATAGTGCTCAAACTCCAGGTGCCACCTTATTCAATATATACTGAATCTACAATAGGGCATTGGATTGACCTGTATCTTCCCATAATACACATTTATTTGTATGTATGTTTTTCTGGTGCAGTTGAGAAATACAGTTCCTGCCAGTTGCCATGGCTGCTGCCTGCAGTCTTAATGAACTTCTTCAAGTGTTTTGAAGAGTGCACAGAAATACCATCCTAGGCAGGCTGCCAGCTGGAATGATATTATAAAATACTTCACTTTCTCACCAGGGGTTTCCCACAATATCTCTCCAGCTGGCAGCATGCCCTGCTAGACAGGAGCCTCTGGGAGGGCGACACTGCACCTGTTGCTGGCAGATTTGATCTCACAGTAAGGGTGGGAGTGCCCCAGGAAGCACTTTCAACAATTTTTTCAAGCCTAGGAATTTATGTGGTTTTACTTCCCTTGCAACATTTTTGTGCTTGATAGAAATCTGCCTATTTAAAACAAAAAAATAACACATGAACTGAATTTTTCTCCAGTTTATAAAAATCTTCACGGAATATTAAAATTTCTAAAGATCGACACATGCGATTTGGGAACTGTAAACCTTATGCTGTTAGAATAAATAGAGTATAATATTGCACATCAACAGTGGTCTAGATGTCGGAGAGTTACTTCAGATTTTGTTGTTTGAATAAACTAGTACTGATTGTACTGTTCTTTAGCATGAGCAAGAGTTGCAGCTTTCTAAGCATTTTAGGACTGTAACTTCCACAGGAGAAACAAAACCAAAAAGGAACTGTTTCACAAGTCACCCAAGCTCATTTTCAAATCTAATTTAAGGATCTGAAGATTTCTGTGTGCTTTTCTAAACACTCTTGGTGTTTCCAACTGCCTTTAGCAGGACCATAGCAGAGATTTCTTGGGATAGTTTTTCATTAATGTCGATCCTGCATCCTGAATAGTTTAACATGTACTATTTTATTGTATGAAGATCCAGCAACTAATAAATAAATTAAAAAGCAAAAAATTATATGAGAAATAATTTTTTAAAATATAAATCAGAACTGACAGCTGTAATTCAGATAATTCCAAACATTTCCATCTGTTTTTGCTGACAGAGCACAAATCCTGTTAAGAAACACAGGGAAGAAGAACAAATCATAACTGTCAAACTATGCACTTTGAAACATAATGAAATTTAGACATAATGATATTGGCAGCTGGGACCACTCTTTAATTCTGTGGGATTCCATAAAGAAGACAAGCTGAAGATTAGATAGAGAATGTTGAAATTTCCTATGAAACAAGGAAGGCTTGAATTCCTCACTTGGCCCGACAAGCAGATTCCAACATTGTCTCCAATTTGGGGAGATGTGTATTCACATAAAATGTTTATGATGTCATTTTCTTCAGCCCTTACAGGTATAGCACAGGTGTGGGTAGTAGAATTTCTGATCTGATGTGGATAGCCAGGTTATGAGTCAGTCCACTGCACATGAAACAAATACAGCCAGGCTGGAACACATTATTTTGGTGCCAAGTAGCAAAGCGCAAAAGCAGGTGTCCAAAACATCATAAAAATTACTTCCTCAGGCAAAACATTGGAATTCAGAAATAAGCAGGCCTTGATTTTGGCAGTCATACTTACCAGATGATGACACTCAAAAACATAGGCTGGTTTCAGTGGGCACTTTTTCAGGACAACACATTAATTTTGTAGCACTTCAACAAATCAAAGTGAAAGATGCACCAAGCTCTCCTTTTAAAATACTGGTTTATGGCAGCAGTTGTCAGTCAGAGAAAGCAAAAGTGGGCTCACCACAAAGGTGAGCCAGGAAGTGGGGACAAAGCACAGCAGGGAGAGAATATCTTCAACAATATTGTACCACAATACCTAAGCAAGAAGAGTAGAGCAGGTCCAGTGACCATAAGTGGGTTCAGCCAAAAGTCAGGTTCATCAGACAAGTCCATAGTGATGTCTAAGAAAAAACAGGAAGTCAGGCTAGCACAACAGTAAGGTATGTGGCCAAGCACATGCATACCTACAATGCAGGTCACACAAGGACCAAGGCCAAGGATATGAGCTTAAAAGTAGTTTCTACATGCAGTAGGGAAGGACTGACAAAGCCTTTCAGAGCTGTTTTACCACACAGCTCTTTCCTCATCAGCCTGATCTAACGTTACACAAGACAAATAAAACCAGATTTGGTCTTGAGCACAAGCAGCTAGTCCCCTAGGAACTAGGGGAAGAAAAACAGTGCAGATCCTGCCAGTGCACTCAGGACCCTGAAGTTAAAAAGCTAACAGAATGAAATGTAAGACTTTGTTAAGTCAGAAGTCCTGGAATCAAGCATCCATGCAGGTATAACCACAGGGCGGTCTACAGAACAGAAAAAGTTTCAGGCAATATAACAATAACCGTGATATTTTTGCATCAATTCCATTAATTTGGTCTTTAAACTGGCAGTTGCGAAAGAGTTCTACAGTGTTAACAAACTGATAATGGGCTTTACTAGAGCTTCACTATCAGGCTTGCACTATTTATCAGACTGTAAGCAGAAGTCAGACTTCTCAAAAGGGTTCTTATTTTCAGTTCTTTTCAAATTATCTATGCTAATAAGACCTTTATCCAAAGTGTTGCAGCCACAAGGAAAAATCATTTGATGAACAGAGGTCTCCTCAATTTTATCAAAACCTGCAAAAGAGAAGATTTCTAGTAATTTATAATCCTATCTTTATGAGATAACTGATTCCATGGTACAGAGGTAAACAGATCTTACTCTCCCTTAATGTCCCATGAATACATAAACTAAAATGTTCATATGGTCAAGAAAAATCGTAGGCTGACATTACTGGGAGGGAATGAGGTATTTCACTTCCTAGAGTACAGGCTTTTTCAGAAAGGTCTACCTAATCTGGTTTTAAAATGTACCGGCTCTCAGTATTGCAAAGTTACAAAAAATTCCCTTTAGCATGAAGAAAGCCTATCTCTTCACCATCAAGAAATTTCAGTTTTGTCCTGAAAATGGCACTGACACCTCATTACTCCTCCTCGCATTTTAAATTTCTCTTTTTCATCTTCTTCCATTATTCCTTAGATCTGATTTTATTCCAGATTAGAAACCAGGGAACAATTATTATGTATTTTACCGCAGAGGTATGTACATTGATTCTAACTGTGGTCTTTGTGGTCTCCCATTAATAGCCATTTTTCAATCACTGGTACACACACAAAAAAAAAAAAAAAAATTGAAAGTAATCTAGCTTCCTGATTTACCTAAAGACTTTA
Organism: Agapornis canus; assembly: GCA_036873685.1. Taxonomy (NCBI): domain Eukaryota; kingdom Metazoa; phylum Chordata; class Aves; order Psittaciformes; family Psittacidae; genus Agapornis; species Agapornis canus. Next base: position 6,911 of record JBAFWW010010648.1, on the reverse strand, counting down.
ATGCTGAAGATCCTCATATTGAGTATATTACTTAAGATGTCAGCTTTAAAAAACCAAATAGTTCTATTGTTGCTCGTAGCTGACTGGTAAAGCACAACTGAAGATATTTGGTGGATTTTCTTTGGTATTCTTTTGTTACTTTGAGAACTCTGGGTGATACAAAATTACATGAGTTAGAGAAGGAAAGTAGTCACCTGCAAAAGTAGCCAAAGAATAGCATAATTGCATGACTTCTGACTATGCTCCATTTATGCCAATTTGTTTAAAAGAGCACCTTGGTGGAGTTCTTTTAAGTGCTACAAAAGCAAAGTAGGAGAAAGTAGCACAGAAGCGGCAAGAAACCAGTTACTTAGTCATTTTATTTTACAGTGTTATAATCTGAGACTTGTGATACCCTTAGGGCAGGCAATAAATTTTATAATTAAAACATTAGAGAAGTCCTGCATCTACAGAGTATACTTTCTGAGTTAATCTTCTGGATGCCTCTGTGGGGTCTGTAATTAAAATCCTAAACATTCTTATGTTTAGGATTTTTTTTTAGACTGACACAGAACTATATTATTTGCAAAAAACATGACAAAAATATTTTCCTTCCAAAAATCTGGAATAATTGTCCCTAAAAATATTGGACAAATCAAAGAATACTACCTTTAAATTGCACAAATTATTAACAAGACAGCAACTGACACTGAAGCAGTTACGTTGTTCACATCTACCAGAAAAGAAAGGACAAAACACTTGTCTTTGTACAGCCATTTGTTGTGATTATTAAACTGAGCTACTTGGAAACTCTTTGGAATTTTTCAATGTCATTTAACTGCATAACTGTACTATAATTACAGAAAGATTGATTTAAGGTAACTGAGTTTAATAAACTAGTAATGATAATGCACTCCCTCATTACATTTACACCAACAATTCTATCTGTACAAGGACTGAAATTATGAACTTAATTTAACTTCCTTACTTATTAGTTTATACGTCCTTACATTTAATTTTTTTCTCTAATATGAACTTCTTTGTTTGTGCTAGAAGAATTTTCTGAGTTGATACTTTCAGAAGTTTGATAACATTCCTAGAATACAACAACTTTTGATATAACTCAACAACTATAGATACAAAGCTAAATTAAAACTTTCCCCACAAGCAAATACGAATATACTTCAAAAGTGGGTTTCATACTTCCTCTTTTTTCTTTCTTTTTTTTTTTTTTTAACAACTTTCTGAGAAAGAGGCACTAGAGTATAATATTTTCAAGTTTAAATTCAACCCTACTGAATATTGAAGAAGCAATTGAAGTAGCATCAACAGGTGTTTGAAATAAACCTGCAAGATTATTCTGGAGGGGATTTTGCTTTGTAAAAACTACTAACACTGAGAAATAGCTACATTAACAAACTGATCTATTCTATAATTCTATGATCATAATTGTATGACTTAACCTTAAAGGGGGAAAAAAAATCACAGTCTTTAAGTTGTTACTCAAGAACTAGTCAACTGATTCTCCAAAGAAATTAAACAATTACTTAAGGGCCAGTAAAAAGTCTACCTCTATTATTTCATGGTAGTCCCAGAATTTCTGTGGGGTCAGTGGCATTTATACTGATACATAATTAAAAAACTTATGAAATACAGTGAAAAATACTTTTGTAAAATCTGGTTTGTGTAAAGTTCAGCTATTAGAGAAAGATGCATACCTTTCAAGTGGTAAAATCAACATCTAATGCAATACAGTAACATAATATACATAGAAATATTGGACTACAGGATGTTTCACAGCATCAGAAATACCCAGATATAGTTAGGATGAGATTTAAACCTGTGAAAAAATAAGGCTTGTTTGTCAGGAATGTAAACTATAAAGAGCTGTTTCAAAATGAATACATAAAATACATTTCAAAAATATATGTTTTAAACAGTTTCAGATTTTTGAGAGAATACTATTATAAAATGTCTATTATAGTTTCATCAGTAGCAAACATTTACAGCAACACTATAAATGATGCATAGAAAATTACATTTAGTTGTTGTAAGATATATATATATATTCCAGAAATTGACTTTAGGACCTTAACAGAACAGTAATTTACAAGATCTCAGGTCTGGGAAATTATTATTAGATTCTGACAGATTAAAGCAACAATTGGTACTGAGAAATCTTGGCAAAGCTCCAGTACAGTTACTGACTGCACATATCTAGACACTATCTTACCAATGTCTGTTGAAATCTCAGATCAATGCTTGCTTTCTTTTCTACTTTTGCTAAATGTCAAATGCTTCAAAAGTCAATGACGCTCTCTCAACCTTTTAAATATGTAACTTAAGTGATTAGGACTAGTCAGACATTTGCTATCAATAGCTTTTTAATTAGAAAAATGTGATTAAAAAAATATGATGGGAGAGAAAGCATTTTAGCTACTGTTATTTTGCAGAATAAATGGCCCTATTTCACTGTATGCTGGAGTCTTAAGTTAAAACAGGGAAAGATTGCCATCTGGTAGAGCGACCAGTCGTCAAAGAGTACGCATGCAAGTATGAAAGCCCAAGTTTAAACCTCCTTGTCTGAAAAGCTGGTGGCTTAAATGCTCTTGGAAACAGAGAAATATTTTAATCACCATCAGGGCAATGCCCTTACCAACTGCGATGAACTGTTCAGTGTGCTGACAATGGAGTCCAACAACAGTCTGAGACAAAGCAAAGAAACAGAACCAGATACATGTTTTATCCACAGAATCCAGTTAACAGCAGCTTAAAACAAGACTGAAAACAAAATTAATATACATATAACAGGTCTATTCAGGATAGAAGCTACCTACAGCGCAGGTTCAAAAATCCACCGAGGAAATAGAACCAAAATCAGGACAACACACTTAAACCACAGCACATGCAAGGATATTGGATGATCAGGCCTCAGCTTAATTGAGGTTCCTGGAACGCAAGGCAGGTGGTGTAGGTGGAAACCCCAGGTGAGATTGGTTAGGGTCATTACGACCTATTAAGGTCTGATAATCACAGCCTTTAAAGCTTCTTCATACTACCACATCTTAGGAATTGAGGCAAACATATTTCTAAATTTGAGCCTAACAACTGGAAAAGGAGCTATTAATAATTTATAAATTTTAAAAGAAAAAGAAAACTGCAGTGGTTTACTTGAACAGTAGACAAAAAGAAAGACTACAAGGAAAGTAGCATCACATTTTTATTTCTTTTATACTAGAATATATAAAGTTCTGACCCAACAGAACATATTGCTAGATAAAAGGGTACTATTAATGACAAATTATAAGTCTGATTTAGGACTTCAAGTGTATTTTCACTATATTTCAAGAGTCCCATTATATTAGCTATATGTCAATTTATTTACAATTATACGAGTTCTAAAATACCCTGATATTTTTCAAATTCAATTAGGATTACAGTTACTTCACTAATTTTGTAAGAACAGATAAATCACATGAACATCTTCTCTAAAGTTACCCAAACTAATCCATTAGTAGTCTTTGGTGTTTCTGTATCATTAATAGAAATTAAACTTTTGAATTACATCTAATTAATAAAACCAGTGATTTCTCTATGCAAAAGGCAACTTTTTTCCTATTACGCCCAAATGGCAAGTTTTCAGCAAGGCATCTTTGCCATGAGCCCACCTCTCTTTAGTCACAAAAATTTCCCAACACTTCTGCAGGGTCAGAAATTGTCTCTTACACTTCATAAAACATTTATTTTAATTCTGAAGTGCGGCCAAGGATTTCTAATAGTAGGTCTTTCACTGAAGTAGTTAGTTTCAATGTCATTAAACACTTTAAGAGGCTTTATAGTTTAGCTGTTGTCACTGCTTTGTCTATAACTCTGTGAGTTATGCTGAAACATTTATCACCTGTGCTCAGGACCATAAAAATTTCTCCTTTGAGCTACCAAAAGTGTTTGTGAATGAAACAGAGAACAGGTTAAAACAATTATAAAGGAAAATGTGTGATTATTTTATGGTCATTGTAAAGGTGATTATTACTTAAAAGGCCAAGCTGTGACTTTTTGGTGGAAAACAGAAAAACAAAAAAGGAATTTCAGAAAAGCAGTGAGGCATTCATCAGAAGGGTAAAATCCTCCATCAGTAACTCAAAACCAGCAGTGTCCTTTTCAGAAAATAGAGGTAAAGAAAAGAGATTATTTTAGCAATGTTTTTAGAAGATCAGAGGGCTCATTTCTATTCAGTTTGATTTTTATTTGTCTTCAATTATATGCATCAATAGTACATACCTTAGGCTTCGGAGAAAAAGAGAATAAGAAAGATGAAGCACTGGAATCAACATCAAGGTAAAAGAACAGGAAACAACTTCAAGACCAATAAGTAGCTATGACTTTTCCTGCTATAAACATTTTGACCTTTTTAAAATCTGACTTCTAGAATTGCAAGGGCAACATAATCGGGGCACTTTCAAAGGACACTGGTTCAACGCAATAAATTGAAGAGATCTCAAGGAGCTGGAAAAGAAGTGGAACTAATAAAATATTAAACCATGATTTACTTGTTTTTAATAATCCTGGGCATTTTAAATTCAGGCATAAGAACACTGATAGGTTTCTGTACATTTGACAGTCAATTTCAAAACTTATTTGAGTTATCACAATGGAAACTGTTTTTCAAGGACTTTCTGTATGATAGCACTGTAACTGGAAAGGCAATGCTAACATAATTTTATTGCTAAGTGTATATACCTTACTGATATTTATGTAGATCTGATGTATATGAATAAAAACATTCTTAGCGATGCTGTTCCAAGAAGTCCTTACAAGTTTACAGAAAACATGTTAACAGAAATACCATTTCTGCTCTGAAAAAAGCACAGAAAACTTCAGCTTGTGAGAGAAAAAATGGCATGCAGTGTGTGTCCTACCGAAAAAAAAACAACAGAAAAGCTGTCTGTGGGGCTGAGTTGAATAACAGCTGAGAGTAGTTTATTTTTCCCTGAGGCAAATGGCTGATGATTTAGAAGAATCCTTTCTCACCCACTTACAAGTTGTTCTCTTGAGTATGCTCTATTCTTTATTACAGAGAAGTGTGAGCCAGCAGCTCCCTGGGTTCAGGAGTCCCCAGGGTATCCCTGGGCTGGGCAGGCAAGGCCTGGCAGCTGGAGACAGTCCCAGCCCCTGGCATTGGGGACCTCCCTGGGGATGTGTAGGTGCCAAGGCTGGGCTAGGACATGGGCCCACAGGTGGGCTGGGCTTGGCTTGCTGGGGCTCATGGCTGATGAGGGCTTTGGGGACCTGGAAGCCAGCCCTGCTGTGGGGTCACTGGGGCAGGGACTGAAGGCCCATGGGGGGCTGAAACAAGGTCCTGGGCCCTGAGCTGGGGTGCAGAGAGGCTCCAGGTAAAGCTGGGCAAAGCCAGTAAGGACTGGTGGTGTCTTCAGCAACCTGGCACAATTAACCTGTACTTTTACATCCAAGTAATTTATTCACTCAGCTTCTATTCTCTCTCTTCATGTTAAAACTCTTCTCATTATACATTATGTGTCTTTCCTCATGACACCTTAGAGCATACATGTCCATAGTGATCATTTTATATATGGTGGAATCAGGCATAAAAGTAGTTCTTGATTTTGCAAAGTAGAAGCAAACACTCATGTCAGAAAAAGTACAAGCTCTGATGCCATTTCTTAATATTCTTTAAGTAAGGTCAATGCTTAGAGGCTAATGTCACATAAAGATTCAGCTACAACTTTATGTGTGAAATCTAACTTTTAATGTCTCCATTGTAAAACAGAAATTGAAGCTTTGAATTAAGTAAGTAATGTCATTATCTGAGAGAACTTAAATATTCAAAAATGAAAACCATAAAAACAGAACACTGAGTAAGTACCTCTATTATGCTGTAGAAAATATTTGAGACTCAAAACTGACCATTCTCCTGATAACAAAAGAAAATTGCCCACCAGTGAAGTCCTCTTGTCCTTCCCTATTACCGTCATTCTCCTGGCAGTGTTTTCAACATCTCTTATTCTGCACCAGAAAGGATCGTGTATCTCATCTGCACAGGAGCTGTAGCATTTCACTTTTCACTCCTGCCTATGAGTATGAGTGACAACTGCAAGAAAGGCATGGAAACTACAAAGCTAAAAAAAATCTGCAGTGGGGAGGGAAGAATTTAGGAGTCCCACCAGGAAAGACAAAGTTCAAATTCACCTACTTGCAGCTTCATGATAAAAGCATAGATTTCTTAGAATAGGAAAAAAAATTATCCAAGTACAATACTTCAGCCTAGTTATTGGAGTCCTCACAGAAGCAAGTATAACTCTGGATTCTAATTCATGCTCCAGTTATTTTAATGGTTTAAGAAAAATAGCTTTCACTTGCAAACATATTAATCCCGAAGTTTCTGTTTTCTTGAGAAACAGCTTTATTCATCCTTGCTTTAACAAGCATTAACAAGAACACCTTAGGTGATCATCAACTTATCCAACACAGAACAAACTGGCAATTCGAACGCTCCTCTGGGATGTCTTTATTTTAAGTAGAAATACAAACCAATGTCAAGTTTTTCACATTCTTCATAATGCTACAACTTCTACAAAAGAACTGTCCATTCTTGTGACTGTCTGGGACAAGAATATTCACAGAAGTATATTGGTCAGGTAGAGTTAATTCTCTTCAGACATTCTCATGTGGTGCTGTTTTGGAGCTGTGATCAAAACAGTATTGATAACTCACCAGTGTTTTAGTTATTGCTGAACAGTACTTGCACACCATCAAGGACTTTTCTGTTTCTCAGAATGCTCTACCTGTGATTTGGCTGGGGGTGGACAAGAAATTGGGAAGAGACATAGCTGCCTATCCTGTAGCTGTGCCTGGGGTTGCCCTGACCCAGGTGTAGGACCTTGCACTTGGCATGGTTAAACTTCATGAGGTTGGCA
>JBAFWW010010645.1:14938-26102 GCA_036873685.1 Agapornis canus | reverse complement strand
TCACAGAATCCTAGAATAGTTTGGGTTGGAAAGGACCTTAAGATCATCCAGTTCCAACCCCCCTTGCCATGGGCAGGGGCACTTTCACTAGACCAAGTTGCTTAAGGTCCCTTCCAGCCTGGCCTTCAACACTGCCAGGGATTGGACATTCACAGCTTCCTTGGGCAACTTGTTCCAGTGTCTCACCACCCTCAGTGAAAAATTTACCCCTTATATCTAACCTACATCTCTCCTGCTCAACTTTTATCACTCATAACATGGCCTGAGCATTTGAGGGGCATTTGGAAACTTAACATGATCAGACACGAGTTTGGGTTGAAGAAAACGAGACAAAGTAAGAAAGGAACTGGTTGGGTATAGCCAGGTTCATAGGTTCAAATCAGATGATGGAAAAGGGGAAAACAGAAAATGAATGAGGCTCGTGATTTCACAGCTGGATCATGTTTCTGTTGGAGAAGCAAAGCAAACAAATTTGGACAAGCTCTGTGTTGTTGGTAAGATGATCAATTCTAAGTTGTTCAGTAAATCCATATGCTATAGGAAAAAGCTCTCTGCCTTGTATGTGAAAGTAGAAGCTTGGGATCTGCTTATTTTAATTTCCAATGCTGAATTAATGAAACTGCAGCTGCCTCTCAAATTCCTCCTTGTGTCTGTATTAACATGTGGTGGTGATTGCATTTATCATCAGTATTAAGCTGGAAAATAGTTTTGCTCAGCTTATTTAATAGGGAAAGTGGAGGAGGCCTTCACATTTCATCACAGCTCAGTTTAAGTGGTCATGTTTTTAAGATGACTGATAAGCCAATTTAACGGATTTAAGATTTCAGCAGTTTAAGTTTGTGAAAATTGGCTATGACATTTGTATGCTATTGAGTAACACTTAACAAAGACCCCTCTTGACTCAGGTACTTTAAAGTAGAACTGCTGTGGGGTAGCAGGTTCCTTTACATACGCGTTTATATTGAACTTCTTTATCTTTCCAGATCTTCTTTCTGCATTTGTTATTAATAAATTGTGTTTGTAGGTTTGTCTGTTGTCTTTGATGGAAAAAGAGATGACTATTTCCCTGAACTGATAAAGTGGGCAACTGAAAATGGAGCATCCACAGAGGGGTTTGAAATAGCTAACTTTGAAGAGGAGGGGTTTGGTTTGAAAGCAACAAGAGAGATAAAGGTAAGCATGGGAACATTTGACTTAGATTAGAAAATCATGTTTGGAATGTAGCTAAAGAGTTCTGAAACACTTGCTATCTTCTCTCCCACCTTTTAAATGCTTATGAAACTGCTGTTCTGATATGCTGTCCACTCTGTGTGCTTGAAGTATTGAGTATTGTTTTTTGACTGTTGGAGAGTAAGGTGAATTTTGAATTGGCCATTTTTTTCTCTCTGTATATTCTGTACCTAATCACCAGAATACTCTACCTCATTGATGTATCCTTGTCTTCCATATTTATTAAAAACTTAGTCTCTTCTTTCCTGTCCCCTCTTTGAAAGCACTGATGGCTTTGCCTCAGAAAGGGGTATTTGCAGTACTTCATTTCCAGAAAAAATTAAAACAACCCCAAATTAAAACCCAATCCAAACCAAAAAACACACACACAAAAAACCAAACACAAAACCAACCAACCAAATTGCCTGAGAATTGTAAAGAATACCTTTTGATCATCAGGTAAGGAAGATAGACACACACAGCCAGCTAACTGTTAAAGGGTAAGCATTTAAGATTGCCTCTTTCCACTTCCCATTTTGCAGATGGCAAACAGCTTTTGAGGAACAGTCAGCTACTGTAGAAAGACTATTAGAAAACAGTATTATCTTGATTTTAGGGCTTTAATAGCAAGTAGTTAGTAAGGCTAGCACTACTGGTTGGTAAAAATCTGAAGAGTAGTTCTAAAATAAGAATGGGCAATGTGAAAAGCCTCTACTGTGAGAAAACATTTGATCACATAGTTAATAGCAATATAATGTGGTGTCTTTGAGGTTGTGTGGGCAATCTACATGTTAGCAGTTCCAAACTGAAGCACTTTGTTTTGTAATCTGAGGCTTTGTTTTAAGCTTTCTGTAATGCAGACTGAATCGTTTGGTTACCACAGTGTAAAACATAGCGTGTTTGTTTCGTTTGTGGTGGAAGAGAAGGAAGAATTTAGATTCAAAATACTTTTGATTAAAGAAAAAAGGAGGGGGGAACAACCAAACTTTAATTAAAGATGATGTAGATTTGAGACGCTTGGGAGTATCATTGTAAATGCTAACTGAGCCTCTGTGCTTTTTTTCCCTTTCTATAGGCTGAAGAGTTGTTTCTGTGGGTTCCTAGAAAACTGTTGATGACAGTTGAGTCAGCTAAAAATTCAGTATTAGGTAAGAACTTAAAGAAGTCCCTAAGCAAGAAGTTGATCTGTAAGGGATCATTCAGTAGGAGAAATTAATTTTTAGCTGATCTCCTTTATTACAGGACTTGCTTATCATGCTGGCTGTAAGGTTTAGAATGCCTAAAAGCTTGAAGTGTCAGTGTAAAGAGTTTAATTCTCCCCTTGTTTCTGCGTGAGTGCACTAGTACATGCAGCATTCGCTGTGTCAAATAAGTTGCAGCATAATGCAATATGGGTAGGTAAATATTTTAGAAACCTGAAAAAGCTGTGGGGGTTTTTTTGTTGTTGTTTTGTTGTCTGTTGTTTGTTCCTTAGTTCTTACACGTTATCTCATCGTGTTCATTTAAAGTAAATCTACAGTGCTAGTTTCCACAGGCAATTAACTTAGTGCGTCATCTTTCTGGGTTAATTCAGGATCCCTGTATTCTCAAGATCGAATTCTTCAAGCCATGGGCAATATAACATTGGCATTCCATCTTCTTTGTGAGCGAGCCAACCCCAACTCTTTCTGGCTGCCCTACATCCAGACACTTCCCAGTGAATATGACACTCCTCTCTATTTTGAAGAAGATGAAGTACAGTATCTTCAGTCAACTCAGGCCATACATGATGTTTTTAGCCAATATAAAAACACAGCTCGACAGTATGCGTATTTCTACAGAGTTATCCAGGTAAGCATCTTAAATGCAATGTATAGTATATGTTGCTCTCATGATGATGATTGAGGAAGGTGTGAAAACAGTGATGCTAAATAACAGAGCAAGTGTATTGCTTTTAAAGGTTTGAATCATTAAAGCAACTTCCTGCTGGTTTTTGAACTGCTGTTAAAATTTCACAGATCAGTAGGCTTATGAATATGTAAGAATGTATTTAGTTGGTTGAGAGGGGTGACTACTGCCTTTTGTTTGGCATTGGGTGAGGCTTCATCTGGAATATTGTACAATCCTGGGCCAGTAGTACAAGAGACATGTTGACAAACTGGAATGAGATCAGAGGAGGGCTATTAAGATGTCATTTGCTTCAGCCCTTCATCCATACAAGAGAGACTAAGGGAGCTGGATTTGTTTATTTTGAGGGAAATGATAAGGGATGATCCAGTTAATTGTTTCCAACTTCCTACTGAAAACCAGCCTCCAGAAGTTTGCCTGTGGGAAGTCAGGCTAGGTGACCTGCAGACACCTACAACCTATGCCTCTATGACTTGTCATGAAATGTATAGTCTGCAGTAAACAAAGTAAAACTGTACTTGTTATTGACATAGAATAAACCCATTACATATGTTGTATTTCCAGCGACCGTGGATTAACTCTGATTTTCTATTCTGTTTAACATAATTATTTTGATTGCTTTCAAATAAAAATATAAACCCATCTGGTAACTGTTTGAGTGTGGGGAGGCTTGAGATGGGTGAACTTTTTGTCATGTTCTGAATAAGTGAGTTAAATTTAGTTTCTCAGAACTGTTACTCTGATGTCTAGAGATAAAGAATGTTGTAAGTGAATGGTGATGTAGTGTTGTCAAGGTGTAGTGCTTAATGTCCAAACATCCAGAGCTTTTTGTATCACAGCCTGTTTAAAATGTGTATGACTACTTGAATTTCCACAGTTGTGTGATCTACATGCATTTTTTAATTCGGCCATAGGAGACATCAGAAGACAAAACAATTGCATTCCCCTTTAACGTTATCAGAGTTCCAAAGCGTTGCTATTACCTGTTTTAAGTTCACAAAATTTAAGTCATTTTGCATAGCTATTTGGTGTTTGAAGAAGTTAATATATTTCAGATATCGCGTCAATTTATCAAGTATAAGGAGTGGAGGGCTACATTTTGAAAACCAAAGTTAAGAAACTAGTGGGTGAAAACCACATAAGATGCACTTCATTTTGAGGCAGGGAGTATGGCACAAACAATGGGTTTGATATTGGGAAGGAATAAAATTCTTCCTCCCAGGTATCACAGTTCAGGAAATGACGGTTTAGCTAATCTCTTTTCCTGCCATGTACTGTTCTAAGCTGCCAGTCCATGCTTAACCTTCCAGCTTTTCACTTAAGGAAGAAATTCTTTCCTGTTAGGGTGCTGAGGCACTAGAATGGGTTGGCCAGGGAGCTTGTGAGTGCTCCATCCCTGGCAGTGTTCAAGGGCAGACTGGATGAAGCCTTGGGTGACATGGTTTAGTGTGAGGTGTCCTTGCCCATGGCAGGGGGTTGGAACTTTGTGATCTTTAGGTCCTTTTAAGCCCAAACCATCCTGTGAGTCTATGATTCTGAGTATAAAGGCAGAGCAAAGCTTGTGAGGAGTTGGACAGGCTGGAAGGAGCAGGAGTGAAGATAAATAAAATGGATCCCTTCGCCATGAGCTGCCTGCCCAGCTCGGACCCTTCATCTCACCGTGTGCCTGCTGTGACCCTGTGCCCTTCCCCATGATATGTGAGATATGTGAGAGTTTTAAAATGTGAAACCTAGGTCAAAATCCAACTCCACCTTTAGCTCTGACTGCCCTGGGACCAGGCACAGCCCAGAGCTGAGAGCAGGTAGAATGCTAATCCTTCCTGGTGCTGTGCATCCTCTGCTCCTTCTGCAGGCAAAAGGGATGAGCCACCTCCTAGGGTAATGCCCAAGTCCAAAAAGAGCTGATAGGATATTTATGCCTGCGTTCCAGCAGCTATATCATTTCTTCAGTGCCTGGAAAGACCTCAGGCAGGCTGTTTCCTGTGATTTTATGCACTGCTCGATGGGCAAAGAGACCCCCTGGAGAGCTGTGAAAACTTATTCAATCTGCTGATAGTGAGGGGAAAGACGTGCATTGCCATGGACAGGAAAGAAATGTTGTCCTTGAGGGGATTGGATTCTCTTTTGAGCTTACAGTAAAAAGCTAGCTCCCCTAAAGTTGTCCTGTGGTTTTGATCCTCTCAAGTTGTCTGTGCTCATGCTGCTGGCTGTTCTCCCATCAGAAACATGGCTCATGGGAAGGAAAGACTCCACAGGCCCCTTAAGGTAATCTTGGATGCGGTGGACATAAACTCTCAACATCTTTCACTAGAGGCGGCATGCACAGATTGTGCCTCAGTTTCCCTCTTGCTTTCACCTCATATTTCCCTGCTGTACCTGTGGCCCCTCTCTCTCTCTGTCTCTGCAGGGTTTGTACCCTCAAGGTTGGGGTCTGCAGTGACCATGGTGAAGCATTTCTTTCTCTTCTTCATGCACACACACATGAATACATCATTGCACAGGCTTTGAATTTATGGTTTCACTGGTCCTTAGGGTGTTTCTGTTCTTGGGTATTCAGCTGAGTGCTCAGCTCTCTCAGACCCCAGGGCAGGAGATCAAGGGTGCTTTTTCTTGTGGTCACCAACTGCAGCACACTGCTGGAGCCTCAAGTGAGAAGGATTTCCAAGAAGAGCCCAGAATAGATCCCCCTTCCACTGAAATCCCTGTCTGCTCCTGAGTGCTGGACTGGGATTCGGGTGATCTCTGATTTCCATCACATAGTAGGAATTTGCTGGTGTATTAAACAGCCCACAGGCTCCTGCTGCTTGCTACAGATGAAGGAGCTTCCCTGCCTGCAGCTGTATCTTACCCTTGCCCTGTTTTTCCATCTCAACTGCGAACACGCACTCTGCATTGCCACCCATACACCTATGCCTCTATGCAGTTGTCCTACCATGCTCAGTGCAGTTCTCCCTTTGGATTCTCCCGCTCCCTCATTCAGCATTGCTGACAAATGATCCTCTGGGATTCTCTTGTCAGAACCAATTGATTTTTCTTGCCTCGCAGGAGCTTGCAGCACAAACAGCTGCTCTATTGATCCTGGAAGTGAAGTTGCAAATAGCACATCCGCATTCTGTGTGCTGGCAGCTGCTGCTGTTAAACATGGCAGATGTGGAGACAATGTGCAGAGAACACCTCTCTGTCTTCCAGTCCTTGTGGGCTTGGAGGAGCTACATGCATGGATGCTAAAAGCAGAGTACCTGGGCTCTGCTAAGCAGGTCTGGCCAGACAGCGAAAGGAAACTGAAAATGTTAGGGATACACACTGGCAAACCTGGAGCTTCGGGTGGTGAGTGAGTTAAGCACCATTCTTTCATGGTCCTAGAACATCAGCTGTGTCCCTGAGTCCCTTTGTATCACTCCCCAACTGCCCCAGTGTAAAGATGAGCTTAAACCTCCATTAAATCAGTTGATGGACTAATGCCCCTTTGCCCCCCGTCTCTCACCTTTCTCTGATGTTCCTACTTGGAAGAGGCAGCTGCAACATCACAAGCAGCTCAGCAAACAACCACCAGAAAGCCTGACCCTGCAAACACACCTCATAGGAAGAGACAGAGTAATTTTGTTTTTCTGAAGTGCAGGAATGCTGTGTTGTTTGCAAATACCTTTGCTGGGAGAAAAAAAGTCTGGCATTTAGGGATGCAGTAAGCTGTTGGACAAAGAGCAAATATCCATGGCCTGGAATGTAACTCTGCAAAGACAAAGAAGATGCTTTATCTTCTTTAAACCTCTAAGACACATTAGAGCAAAACTGCAGGCTTTTCTAGAAAAGGGGCTCCAATTTAAATGGGTTGATGCTGGGGTGCATGGATGAGGCTTTCTCATCTCTGTTAGGCATGCTGTAACCTTAGAAAGAACTCCTGCTGGATTCCAAGCTCTCCCAGTCTTGGGAGGCAGCAAAGTCGTGCCTGGTTTGATATTGCACGGGTTAATATACCCTACAGCAGCTTGCTGAAATCTCTGGAGGCCAGGTAACGTGTTAGCAGCGGGAGAGCTGTTAGGATTGTATGGATAAACCATCCACTAGTTTGCTCTGTGCAGTGTTTGTCATAAGATGAAGCATGGTTACCAAAATTATCATGGTGACTAGTCTGTATATAAAAGCAGGCCAAGAGGTTACAAGAGGAAGGGTTTCCGGGTTGGGTAGGAGGCCCAAAGTAAAGCTACCAGATAAACAAGCCATAACTTGTGTCAAGAACCTATCAACAGATTCCCACCACGCACTCTGCGAATGGGCAGCCGTGCAGAGAACCGGCATCCTGAGCACCGCCGTGTTTCCCAAGCAATGATGGCATCTCCAGCTCTGAATAATATCAATCAAGGGAGGCCTGCCCTGGGAAGCCAGGATTTGGGCAGTCTCCAGGCTATCCACAGTGTCCAGGGACTGGAGACTGGCTCCTGTGTAATGAACTTCACAAATGAATTTACAGGGGTCCTTCTCTGGTTGGAGAGATGCTCCCAGTGAGATTAAAGGAAGGGTGAGCCAATGGCTGGGCTCATGCCATGCCTTATTCCAACATGGACTTCCCCTGAGCAAGTGTCTCAGTGGAATCTGACTGACCTGCAGTGATCTTCATCTGTGGAGACACAAGAACTTTTAGGCCTGGTTTTGAGGCCTCTTTTGGAGGAGATGAAAGTCAAAGTGCTCTGTGTAAAACCTTCACTGTTATTTTGCTTTTGGGTGCTTGAACCACATAGAAGGAATTTTGCTTGGTTGATTTAAGGCCATGTCAGGGAAGTCCTGTTAGCATCTTCTAAGGGACAATGCAGAAGCCAAGGGGTCTTCTGCAAGGGACATAGGCAAAGCCTTCAGGGTATCCCCAAGAATATGTCATTTGCGGCTGGAGCTCAGACTAGTGCTTGCTCTTTGGCTGTTCCTACTGAGAAGAGTACAAGTGACATGGTTGGAAGACTCATGATGGGATTAGAGCTCTTGATCAAGATCTTGACAAAATAAACTCTATCCTGACACATCCACACGTTCATGGAGCATTGTACATGTCTACATGGCTGGCTGAGAATCAGCTGGTGCTTGAATATAATCCCCTCCATGACCCATAGGAGAACCAAACTCTGGATCACATTTGCTCACTGAGGCATGGCAGTGCAGCACATCCTGATCTCTACTCATGTTTATCTTCCAATGAGCAGCTTCAGGTCAGATCTCCAGAAAGCTCTCCTTTTTCCTCCTTACAAGAGGCTTACATATTGTACCACAGCTACTCAATCACATCTCTTAGTTGAGAGCAGAGCACTTGAGGAAAATCAGCTCTTCACATTACGTTCAGCCTTTTCACAGGGGCTGCAAGTCAGCTTCTGTTACCTGAGAACTGGACTGAATGAGCGATAGGACTAGGAGGTAGGGAAAGAGATTTCTTGGTCCAGCTCAAACTGACATAACATCAAGTGTGATGGGGGACAGGATTGTCCCCTCTATTCCTTTGTTTCTTCTTTCCTTGTGGTCCTAAGCATGTTTCACTTCTTTGGTGGGCTGTTGCCAAGATGGCCTTGTGTTGCCAAGTCAATGGAGAAAGCAGACCAGCAAGGACTGCCAGTTGTTAAATTTCCTGCTATTAATGGAGTTTAAACTGAACATCTATGGTAAATATTTAGCTCTGCTGTTCTATGGCCCAGTGTTGACAGGTGATGGACAGCATTTTGCCCTCCCCATTATGAATACTTGGATTTATTAAAGCAAATACAAGAAGGGGACTGGAGCTGGGAGAGGGCTGCTTACCTTCTCATTGGGATGGCAAAAGTTCCTGTCTGTGAGCTTTCACTAAGATTGCCATGAAAGACTTACTCTTTCATGTAAACTCAGTTTAATTTCATCTGACAGGCTCTTTCTTGTTGCATGGGCAGCTGCAAAAGAGAACCTCAGTCCTGAGCTGGGCTGTTGGCTCTACTTACAGCCACAAAGGAAACTCAAAATCACTTGTGTTAAAACTCAAGGCCATTCCTAAATTAATCTGATCTCTGATGCTGTAGTCAAGCATCCTGAAGAAGGATTGTTTCAGGAACCTTGATACACTATCAGCATTAGCAGCTTATGAAAACACTTAGAGAATCTCTGCTTTTAGGCATTTTCTTCCTAAAATGGGAGTCTTTCAGCTCTGATCCAAGTACTGGAATCCTCCCCAGAGCTCCTGTTTTGGGACTAATGATGCCCAGAAGGGTAAAAGCAAGCCAAGTCCTCACTTGTCTTCCTCTGTCATCCTTTGCTGGATATCAGGTCCCTGTTTTCCCTGGCTGTCTTCCCCTGTATTAGCTTCCTCATCCTTGTTTTTCCCTCCATGGAGCTCCACTTGTTGTTTAACCCATTGACTCCCTCTCCTTTCCTTTCTCCATTATTACTTTGTCTTGGACTGTGGTTCCTCCACAATATCTTCCTCATCTTCCCTTGTCCTGGAACAGCTGTGGGGATCAAACATGCCTTCTCCTCCCTAATCCTTACCCACAGCCTCTCCAGCCCTTACACCTTAGAAGGAGGCAGCCCACAGGTATAGGATAGGTGAGGTGTTTCTTCAGTGCTAATGCAGGTGACCTGGGCTGGTAGCCCTGACGTGGGCAATTCCACTTCAGCCTTTCCTCAAGTCAAGCATACACCTGCTAATAGTCCTTATTAGTGCTGACTGGGCTGACTAATGGACTGCTGCAAGCATCTGAGAGACAGCAAAACCCAGAAGGATGAGGAAGGAAGAAATTGCCTTTGAACATAACTGTGTTGCTTCCTCTTTGCAGTTCTCAAGACGGTGGTGGAGGCAGTTGCTCAGAGCCCAGAAAGAAGCTAATCTTGGCACAACACTGCATGTGTGGAGTCATGGGCTCCTTTCTGGTGCAGAACTGGGGACTTTCAGCTTTGCTGGGCCCATGTGTTGGCAGTGTGACTGAGAGCTCCCTATTCTACACCTCTGCCTTGCTACAGGTTTCTTGCCTTAACAGGAAATGCCCTACAAAGGCAGAAGTACTTTGGAACATGGGCTGTGCTGAATACAACTCAGGTGAGACACACAGCAAGGAGACAAAGAAGCAGAGCTTTATTCCTGGTACCCATCCCCTGGCATGCCAAAAGACTGCAAACATCTGTGTACTGTGACTCAGGCAGGCTAGCTCATAGTTAGCAGACATCTCTTGTCACAGGGATGGATGAGATCCCAAGAAATACATGTTAGATTTTCCACGATCTTTCTTTGCTAGCCTCTGGGCAGCTAGAGGGAATATTTCTAATTTGCTTCATGGGATTTCAGATGCACAAGAGAACCACAGCCCATCGAAGAGGAATGAGTGTTGTTATTCCCTGAAAGGTCAAGCTTTTTACAGAGCTCCTTATTGCTGTTAAGCTCTTTAGAGAATGCTGTATGCTGTCTACTTGGTGGTGGTAGTATGATGTGCAATGCCCATCCATCCCTATTACTATCTCAGCCTCTGGGGAGTGATCCATATCCTCAAAGGCTGTTAAATGCCTGATTTTACTGGGAATCATTGGGAATTTGGTATGTATATCTTTAAGAACTCTGCATAAAAGACTGCTTTGCAGAAGGTGATCTCTATGTGCTTTACCTTAATAGTCTCTGCAACAGGGCTCCAATTGCCCTTGTTGTGCTTGGTTATTCTCATCCCAGAAAGGGCAGGTTGGGGTGGGAGCAAAACTATTGCAATCACTGTTGAGGACTAAGAGGCAACCCAAAGAGATACCCTGAGCAGAGACATGGTGCAGATGGTAAGAGACCATGAGGAAAAGCAAGATGTGGAAACAATATGCATTAAACGAAGAACACAAAAGTCAGTGAAAATAGGCTAGTTTGGGCATTATTAGGTCCTTTCCAGCTTTTGGAGACTGTGTACTTGAGAATGGACAAGACCCTACTTTGGAGCTGGTACAGAATGAAGGACTGAAAGCTCTGGATAAGGCAATAGGCATTACCAAATAAAGAGAATTATCCAGTCTCAGGTGGCTTTTATAGGGAGTGGATATAGGGAGCCTACAGGGATGCTGGGGAGGGGCTCTTCATTAGGGACTGTAGTGACAG
>JBAFWW010010644.1:2927-24350 GCA_036873685.1 Agapornis canus | reverse complement strand
GCAGGGGGGTTGGAACTAGATGATCTTAAGGTGCTTTCCAACCCTAACTATTCTAAGTTTCTATGATTCTATGACTTTGCAAGTAATGTGACAGAATGAGATTAATGTTAGAGTTTTAAGGATAAGAGTATTTATTTTACCAAGAGGTCTCATGTGTGACTTATACCTTTCAGCATCAAGTTTTACAAAACTGTACCACTTGTATAAAGTTCACTTGAAAAAATTAAAGGAAATAGAGGGCAGATAGTCAACCCAAGGAATAAACTCCAGTCCTACTCTGCTTTACCTCAGTGTCATTGCTAGCAATAGCTGTTTCCTCCTCAGTGATTTTCATATTGTTTCTATATTGTAATTTAACTATTTAAATGTGGAAGCCACTAGATAAAGCAGGCTGGTTCTCAAAAACTAACCAGCTACAACCAGTGGTGCCGAGGGTATTTAAAATTGATTTTGGATAAAAGAAAAACAAGAAAAAATCATTACAAAAAGGTAAAGGGTCAGATTTTTATTGTTAGGCTGAGCCTACCAGCCATCCCTGACTTATGGAAGACTCCTTCCTATTCTGGAGGGAATCCCTATCAGCCATCTCCCTGCTCCTCTTCTTCCCTCAGACTGATGCTTATTTATTTCTAGCACTGGAAGCTCTTTACCCAGGACCAACATGCTACTTGTCACTGCTATAAAGCTGATTGTTTACTCACTTCTTTAACTAATTCTATGTATTTTGTAAAATGTAAATCAGAAAATACAGACTATTCTACCATAACTACAGATTCATAGAATCAACTAGGTTGGAAAAGACCTTTAAGATTATCAAGTCCAACCATTGCCCCAGGACTGCCAAGACCACCACTAAACCATGTCACTGAGGGTGCCAACTATACTCACTCTACATTGATCACAATCTTCCAGTGAAAGTCTTCAGGAATAAGATAAGTACAAAAAGAAACAAGCTGCATTAATAAACACATATACAATAACATCCTTTTCCAAAACCAGGAAGTATGAAGAGTCACCCTGGCATGATAACAAGAGTAATTGGATGGACTGGTGGGGTCCTCGATAAAGGAATTTCACCTCTTCTTCAGCCATTCAATTGACAACCCTGATTTCCACCTATTTTATTTAATATCTTGATGTGATTTTCTAGTGCTGTTCTTTCATATTGTAATAAATTTCCTTTCTTTTTTATTTTTTTACTATTAGATGGAGTTTTTTTCTGTGAACCTTTTAAATGCCAGAATTTTCATACATTGCCTTTTGCATAATTATTTACCTTTGAAAAACATTGGCCACTTTTAGGGTAAAGGGGAAAGGCAGAAGCCAGGGAAGCAAAGGGTGGGAGAGGGAGGCAATATTTCCGATTGAAGTAGCAGCTTATTTATTATGCTTGTTCATACCTTTTAAAATCCTGTGTTCTTCCCAATCTATAGAACAAACTTGAAAAAGCAATCAAGCACTAATCTGGGAACCTCTGAAACATTGCACATTTCTATAGCTGTTATATTGAATCTATCCTTTATAAATGCAACAACAGCTGCTCCCAGCACCAGTGTCTGTCTTGAGTTTGAATTTTACTATTTGATGTTATTTTCAGCTTATTGCTACCAGCAGGATATAATAAATTGGGTTCTAAAGTATCTTGTTTCCCTATATATTTTTACTCAGGCAGTGATTTGGAGGAAGAGTAGAAGACAAAATCAGCTCTGATAGGATTATTTCCATAATGTAATTTTAATACAATAAATAAATTATCTGTGAATATACTCATATGCACATCCACTTGCAGGCATACGTGCCAACACTGTGTTAAAAAGCAGTGACGATCAGACACAGGGAGAAATGCACAGGATGAAATTTTGGTTGCAGTGATTTCTTTCTTCAAATTATATTTTTCAGTTCCTCGGGAGGTAAGGAACACATTTTTTTCCCAGACCTTAAGTACAGATCCCTCTTCCAATAAAACAAAAAAAAACAAAACAAAACAAAACAATATTTTTGACATTAACACCTAAATGAGGCATTTCTAAACACCACTAACATATCTGGGATACACTCAAGGAATGCCAGAACTGTCTCTTACATACTGCTGTAGCCATATTTTACCTAATATTCACTTGTCAAGGCAATAAATCCAGATGCTTACCTTATCTTTGGTAGGACTAAGCCAAATTAATGATTGCCAGGGTACAAGAAAGAGATGGCATATCTTTGTGAAAGTTCCTAGTGCCTTCGCCAGGACTCATGAACCAAAGACACTTGGATCAACACAAAGGGAAATTACTTGAGAAAATCACAAAGGAATGAGTCTTGTTATTAAAATTCCTACACGTGCAAAACATAATACGAACTAACCCAGCAAAAGACTTATAAGCAATTTCTCTAACATGAAAGCCTTGTTTTTTTAGCAAAACCAAAACATTAGACAAAGGAGAAGTAGTGAAGGTAACTTAAGTAGCCTGGAAATGGTGCCAGCTCTAGTCTAGTAAACCCCTCCACCAAAAAGCCTAATGCACCGCATGCCTGATGGAAAGGGTTCCTTCATGCCTTTAAGAAGAATCAATTCTTTTTGAAGCCACAAGGCACAAAGTTAAAGTCCTATTTTCAATTAAAATCTATTTAATAGACAAGAAACAAAGTATGAATAGAAGGCTAATCACAGCATGAAAGAAGGTTAATAGCAGATTACCAAGAGCAACAACAGTTTAATGTATTTCAGAACAATAAGGATCCTCGCAATTATATTAAAGTGACAGAGACTATTAGCACTCCATAGTGTTAAAAATTTCCCTGTGTCCATACCCTCTGCTGCACAATGGGATCCTGATCCCAGCTGGAATACTGTGTTGTTTTGCTACAGAAGAATTTTTAGAGATCATAATCAGAAACTGCAGATCTGGCAAAATTCAGAGTGAAGATGGGGCCTCCCACCAGCAGTCACATAGCTAAGCAAAGCAGAGGGGAAAAGTCATCAAGAGTGTTCAGGAAAAACAGTAGAGGCAATTGGGATGCTGGGGTGCCAGTAAAGTGAACAACCAGAAGGAAAAAGGAATTCTCCAGGATGTTTGAGCCTTGATAGCTATTATCCGGAAAATGCCATCAGATGCTGGAAACCACTGGGACAGACCAGGTGGGGTGACAGAAGCCACAGAGAACACAGGGAAGAAAACCCAGAAGTGGTGATCTACTTCATGAAAGCCTCATAAGAGTGTGAACTTTGCCCATCACTAAGTTTAGCATTCATTCAACAGGAAGGAGCACCAAGGAGCAGAAATCTGTTCTTTGAATGCCACATCACTGCAGCAGTCCTGGTACAACAAGAAAAGCACCACTATGAATGTGTCTATGATACTGGGACATGGTAAGGGTGGCCTAAAGCTAAGATAGTGACACACTAAGCCAGTCCACTCATGGCATAGCCATGCCAGCCCAAATCCTGAAAGCAGCAGGACTGCTCCATGACCCAAATTCACAAGATTGATTTATCTCAAATGTTTCCTGTTCCAGGACAAGCACAGCCTCTATTGGCTTCATTACCTCTCCCCACTGTCCCAGTCTAGTCCCAGTCTGTCCCAGTATAGCCTCGTACATATCAATCCCTTTATTTTTTCATAGGACTCAACATTAGTGCTTGAACACAACGTAGCTCCCCGTCCCAGTAACAAAAGCAGGACCAAATTACTTACAGCAAACCACTACCGTTCTAAATAAAATTAATCCAATTCAGGTGGCAGGAAATCATGATAAAAATAAAGATGAAATTAAAATCTTAGGTTTCAAAGATAAAACCCCAAGCCAAAACCTATTATCTCATGTGAACTGACTGGGCAGCTGCATTATTTGCTGCATACCAAAGCCAGTTATATAAATCAAAATATTCATAAAGGGATAAATATTTCATGGTCATATCAAATAGCTTGTTGACAAAAAAAGGCATATTATTTATAAGGCACATTTTAGAAGGCACGCTTCTTTCACTGTCAAAGTCTTTTATACATTATTCTCTTCATTTTACTTTAATTAGTTTCTAGACATGAAAGAACTGAAAATATTACACCTCTAAAAGACATTAGAGACAATGTTTGGGTTTTTCCCCTAATGGATTCAAACTACAATTTCTGAAATACACATTTAAACACTACTCTCAAGCACTGCAACAAACTGAATAAAATCATTTCCTCTCTTGCTTCTAAAGGGTTTCCCCTGAAGAAGCCAGCTGTTACATATTTATTTTTCCATTATATGAGTTTTATCTCATAAATTCTGCTCAGCATTTGGTGAGCTTACAGATCAATAACTCTGCATCCCAGCAATATAAATCTGATGTAGACTTGACTGAATATATTTTACACTTCAGAGGTGTACTTCTCATCTTCTCAAAGCAGCTCGGTCATCCCAATGGTAAATAACTAGTCTGGGATGAGAAATATCCTTAGAGGGGAGTCTTCCACCTGAGAATGTGGTTTCCGTGATTCAGGACAACTAAGCCCCAGGCTGGATGCTTCTACTGCTGGACCACAAGCCAGCTGAACAGAGGGGTTTTTTTCACACCACTGCAGACCATCAGTTCTCTCTCCTCTATGGTCTTTGTCAAGTTTTCTCATTACTGATATATTCTAACCTATTCCTTTTCAATTTTATATACCAGACAAGGACAACAGGACTTAAACATCAAAGTTCCTAAATTCTAATTTCCAGTGAGTAAATCAATCTTGCCATTCCTGCAGCTTCACCACTGTAAATTTGAAAAAAAATCCAAAACAAAACAAAACCCCCCAAAAAACCCAAACCACACAAACAAAAAAACAGTGTGCATTTAATCTAGTGTTCATACTTCACACAGGGCTCATATTCACTCCAAAAGTGCATATCCCATGCCAACTCCTATGTGCAGCTTATCTCTAATCAACACATCTTTTCCCAATAAATATGTGGGATAGTAACAGCCATAAATGATAACAACCTGCACAAGCAATTTACTGTTTCTAAAGAGTCAGATAAGACAGATAGCACCAAAAAGGTGGCACATTCAAATGGGAAAAGAAAAATACCAACGAAAAGTTTATTGAACTCTTTGTCCCTTATGTCCCTTATTGAACCCTTATGTCCCAATTTGAAACACTAATCCCCCAAAAGACATACATTGGAAGATCATGATTCACAGCAGAACAAAGAACTTGCAAGGGGAAAAAAGTGTGGCACCCTCATTAGGAAATAGTGCATACAGAGCAAAGAGGCAAACCCACATATTTCAGAGCTAGAAAAGACAGAACAGCAGAAAGAAAAGAATGGGAATAAATACAGAATAATATAACATGTAAATGAAGGAGACCTCAAATTCATCTTTGTGTAACTCCAAAGAGACACTAATTTCTGGAAAATAAAATACACTGCCAAAACATCTCCCATATGGGAATTAAGAATAGTCTAAAATGTTCACTCATCAGATAAGAAAGGATTAAATATTTTTGCCTAACTGAAGTAGAGAGAAAGCTCAATATTTTGTGGA
The DNA here is from genome assembly GCA_036873685.1 of Agapornis canus. Taxonomy (NCBI): domain Eukaryota; kingdom Metazoa; phylum Chordata; class Aves; order Psittaciformes; family Psittacidae; genus Agapornis; species Agapornis canus. The sequence continues at coordinate 18,841 of JBAFWW010010644.1, read as the reverse complement.
AAACAGGAAAGGATAAAGGCCATTAAATTATCGTTTTGAGGCTTGTATAAGTAGGGCTTAGATGAAAGTGCAGGCAACACTTTCAGGCCATTTGGGGATTCTGTCAGTAAAGTGGCTTGTAAGACAAAAATACATAGGGGAATACACACAGGGATGGATCAGAAAGCAACCATTAGACCTGAAAAGGCACTTGAGTATTCACTAAATCTTGAATTGTAAACAGACTAAAGGAGTTCTTGCTGCTACAGCTGGTAACACACAAGTTTATGAAAAAAAAATACGATGCACGATGAACCAGGTAGAATTGAATGCTAAAAATAAATCTAAAATGGTTGAACTGTAGTGGAATAAGTCAAGAAATTATGTCTACTAATAGGTGAGGGCTGAGTATCTCTCAAAAGAAAGAGGGCTATAAAAGTAATAAAGACTTCTGTAAGTAGTTTTGCAGGGTAACACTAAAAGGTATCTCAGAATAATGAAAGCACAGCTACCTCACATACCTGCTACTGAAATTCAAGATCAAATAAAAATAAATAGATGGAGACAAATATGATGGAGACACTTATTAAGCCAAAAAAGTGTAAAAAACTTTAGAACCCTGTACAGGTATGAGAATGTAATGTGGATTTTCAGATGGAAAATAACAAATATTAAGAAGATAGGAAACTGCAATGATTTGCTCATGAGATGGTAATAACAGATACATTTTATTAGCCAATTTTACTATGCTGGGTAAACAATAAAGGAGATTCAAGAAGAAAAACATTTCATAAAGGTCTTTTCAGTCCTATAATTAAAACTTAAGCAGACAGGCTCCCAAAAACATTATAAGAAGACTCTGAAAGTGAGAGGTAAATTGGATCTCATTCAAATAAGTAAAAAAGAAAAAATGTCAAGATATATAAAGCACAAATTTTATGAAAGAATGACAGGACAGGCAGATCCCTACTTAGAAAGCCACAGAAAATATGGAGAGACATGCAATCCCAGTTACTAGGGACAGCAGGTAACTAGTTCAGAGAAGAGAGGAGATGCTTCTGGAGAATTTTATAAAGGATGCCACCCCCAGACAACTGATTAAGGGTTATAGTCTCTGGATAAATCCAAAAAAGCGAAATTTAATTAGAAAGCAAAAGAGTACTCCCTGGCTTTCAAGAAAGGAAGCAAAAAAATCCTGAGGCAGAAGAGTAAATGTAGGAACCTCATACGTTCATTAATTGTTTGAATGTAAATACAGACATCATTCCCAGGCTCTAAGAGGAATTTTAATTCCCATATTATTGGACTTTATGTGATTGAGAGGAGAGTTATACTGCCAAACAAGGAGAGAAATTTCATGAAGTGATCACTGCATAATATCCTTCCATACTTTTACCAAATGTCTTTTTTGTTAGTACATTGGGGATTGTTAGTAAGTGATGCTCACCCAGATTAATTAAAATTTATTGTGGGAAAATGTATCATGGGAGAACACATTCCAGATAGCATTTTATAAAATCAACAGTCACAAAAATGTTATATCAGTTCAGAAAAGAGAATAAAACATGTGTTCAGTTAGCAGTGCTTGGCTCTGAAAACAAGTTGAGGATCTGCATTTCTGCTTTATTGAAAAGACCTTCCATAACACTGAAGAGATTTACATTAAAAAAGAGGTATGAAGAAGGGTATCCACAACTATGCCTACAGTTTGCTCCAGACACAGAACGTTCAGGCCCAATGATCAGGGAGTATGCAGAGATGAATGACAGAAAGGGCAGACTGGAGCTGTACATAGGTAGCTCACTTGCATTTTCTATGCTACTTTTTGTGCAAAATTTGTCTCCTCCTTAAATGCAGCATAATTTCAAACATGTAGCATTGATGCTTCCAGCTCTGGATATCAAATGAATAGTCACAGACTTCAAGTATTAGATGACCATTTTTGTGTGAAAAGTAAGCATTATAAATTTTAATATGTTAAAATTCAATTTGATACTTTAAAAACACAAGGATCTGCTTAAAGCCAATTATGATAAAGTACAGTCTAAATTAACGAAAGCCTCACAACTGAGTAGAGATGTAGATTCCTTCAGCTGAATAGCCAACATTAAAAATAGCACAGTCTCTTAAGTGCCTATACATTGGCTTACCTACAGGTACCTGAACGACAAAACACTTTATACATTTACCAAGTGTCCCTACCATCTTTGTCTAGATTTGAGTGTCCCAGAATGCAAGAATATTATAAAGTACTTCAAACGTTGGAAGACCTTCTGCCCCTAAATACTCATCAGCCATGTTAAAAATATGGACTTCCTCTTCAAGGCCTTAAACAATATATAACTTGGATCAAGACAGGTGTTTCTTAGTTAGGTCACCTCTTGGGAGAGAAAGATATAAAATCTTATCAATGCATTTCTGAAAGTAATACCTGAATAAAAGTTTTCCATTTCCAGCATCTTCAAGTTGGAATTTTATAATCAAAATATAGAAGGTTTTCAGCAGACTTAACCTTCTATATATAGGGACACAAGAATACAGGGTCTCCCTTTCTAAACATACACATTTTAATAAAAGAGAAAGTAGATGGGAAGACTAAGCAAATGAAAAATGGGAGAGATATCCTTGGGGGATAAAAGAGCTTTGAGCAATATGTATAAATAAATCATAGATGGTACGTGTCTCCAACTATGATTCAACATACTTTATCCAGGAATGCTGCTGGAAAGACCACAGGACACATTTTCTTTCACATATGTTATTGGGCCTAGGTCCAAATTCTCACTGGAAGTAATCAAAAGAATAACAACTGTGATGGACTATAATAACCTATTAGACTCGCTTGTTTGACTCCTGAATGATCCCTTTAAGGACACTCAAGAGGTGAAGAAAGAAAAATTACTATACTTTTGATGGTAGCAATTAGACTCTAAATTGGCTTAGACATAGGATTCGCTTCCTCATCTTCCCCCATCACTGAAAAAATGGTACAATAAAATATAAGATGATGAATAGATAGTACTAGTGATGAATAGAAGTATTCTATCAGTTGAAATTGCCAGAAAAAAAGGCCTGAAAAGATGTCATTCCTTATTTATTCAAAGAACAAAATAGATCAGCTAGCAAGTGAGACCCACTGAATATTACTGGATAAGAAGGGATAATTGGGAAGGCCCTCTTTCTATTTGCATGCAATTATGCTGGCAGTAAATACGGTTCTCACTTTGTAAGGACTACTGCAAATCTGCACTACTGTCTTGAAATGGCAATGATAATGTTTACCTTGTATAATTTCTCTGCTTATTTTGATTTTTCAGTTGCTTTTATGAAATTATTTTTTAAAAAAAAGAAAGTGTTAGAACAAGGAAGAGTTATCCCAGTGTTTTCTTTTCATTGAGGGGATGGTTTGAAATCTTTACATTGAACTGAACTTTAAATAAGGAAAAAATCTGCAGGTGATCACACACTGGATATAGAGCACCAATTCTGTTACAAATTACGTTGCTGCAAGGGTTTCAAGATGCACTCCTCTAATCTTCTTGAGTAATTCACAATACTGAAAAAGAATAAAGAAATGTGAACAAAGTCAGTTGAAGTTTGCTGTGTACCCCCTTGCCATACAGTGGCTGCATGAACACAGAAGTGGTTAGAAGGATGAAGACAGTCAAGAAATGTTACACATTTCTCATCAACAGCATTTTTCTTACTTTGAAAGTCATGTACATCACACACTTGTGCAGAGCAACAATGGGGTTTGTGCTGGGAGAGCAAGGTAGTGCCAGAAGTTTGGGAGAGGTGAAGCAGCAACTATGCATGGATTGAGTAGAGATTAAAATGGCTCTGGCTTTCTATAATCTCACAAGTCTGTGGGGGATGCTAATACACACTGGGTGTCCAGAAGACATTTGCTTTTGCCTTTGTAAGATATGATATTGTGTTCTTATTATCTTACATCTCTGTTCAAAAACATACTCTGCAAGAGCACCACATAGAGTAAATAAAACAGTCTAAGATGAATTATTCATCATGTATCTGTATCTACTCATTATTCTTCTAAAAGAAATATAACTCACTTCCAGAGTCCAAAAACCATCTGTCTCCTCAGAAGCTGTGACAATATTATTTTTGCTTTCCCCTTCAGATCACAAGAAAGATTGTGTATCAGTTCGAAGCAGAAGCTAAAGCCATATCCGGAATGCAGTGACACCTTTTTCTATACTCTAAACCAGGACTAAAAACACAGATGAATGTATTCAGCTATCAAGGGGCTGGGCTACCTGATATACGAGAAAGGAAGAAAACTCAACTCAGAGCAAAATTTAGCTTTTTCAGTCTTTGAAACCCTCCCTCACAAGTAACCTACAGAACTGGCAGCAATTCACGCCAGAACATTGTAGCTCCTGGCAGTTGCTCAGGACCCTGAGGAACACGTTCTCCTGCTCCCTCTGATGGTCAGGAACACTTCACAATGTAAGCATGGATACAACGCTTAGCATCAGCCAGCTGAAACCTACTAATGATTGCATGCTATCTACTTTTTTTTTTTCTTTGCCCTATTTACCTTACTCAAATCTACCTGGGTCAGGCATTTCAGAATGACTATTAAGTATGTACCTTCCTTCAGTCGGTGCATCCCAAGTTCCATGGTGATTTGGACGCAGTAGACTTCCCGGGTTTGTACACCACCTCCACAAAGGCCTACGTGCTTGTGGTGGTGAGGGTCCTGCTGGTCAAGGAGGAGAGACACTTGGCAAGCTTTCCATTCCGAAGTCCTCCATGCAAATCTTAGGAAATAAAAGAGAGCAGGTAAAAGGGCGTTTTTGAAAAGCTATGGGTGAGGGAGCAGTATTTTATTAGATGACAAACTGCAATTGTTTTAATCTTTATATCAATGCTTACCTGTCCAAAATGGAGTGTTTTGAAACACTTGGAATGTTAAATTTACAAAGGTTAAGTATTTGCTATTTGTCTGAAGTGCTTGTGTAAAACTTGTCAGATCCCCAAAGCATTCTGAAACACAAAATCATCCTGACAACACTCTGAGCAGGGTGCAAAGAAGAAACAAACATTAAGAGGTTTGATTAAGTGCAAAAAATAGTTTTCAAACATGTGGCTCAAACCACTAAACCACCCCTCTCTGCCAAGAGCTGAATGTCCCACTCTGAAATGCACTTAATAGCTAAAACCCCACATACATCAATGGAGCTCGAAGCACCAGGTGGCTTTTCTATAGGTGACAGCTTTATAAACACCTAGGGTACTACCAATTTCTTCAAGGGACTGGCTAAAGTAACTCAGTTCTTGTTTCAGTTTCCAGAAGTTCTGATCCACAGCAAGCTCCAGATAAAAATACTGTATGCCATTCACACCTAAAGAGTATTAATGGTTTTCAAGAAAGGATAAAGTTCTTGGGCAATGAATTGTAAATGTTGTATGATAATAACTGGTATGTACCCAGTTTAAATTCCAGGAAGAACTTATTAAAACTATAGGGAAAACAGTATTTTTATCAGTGGAAAGCATAAGTTATTTCAGCAACACATCTGCAAATGTGTAGTATATTTCTAATACAACAGCTTTTAACAGGCATAATTCATTTTGATTTACAGGTCACAGGAGAGTGAAAAAGAGCTTGAAGACCTTCTTAGCTTCCTGAATGCAAATCTGAGGTAATACTGGTTTTATAACCAATCTGTTCACACTTTGGATGTTTTATTCCTTTGCTCCTCTAAATTTCATAGTTTACTTTCTTCCATACAAACTTTGGGGTTTGTGTAATGTAAGCTATGCAAAATAATTTACTCCTTTTATCCTCAAGACAAATGCTCTCCTGTTACAGCAGATCAATGGTTGTTAAAACAGTGTATGTTTGTTAACCTGCCAACTGATCGCTGTAAACTCAAGCAGAAAGAGGTGCCTCTGCAGAAAAAGCCTTCCACATCGTAATTCTGTGTATGCTTCATAGCAAGTATCTGCTCTTAACTACAGCTTAGCAAGAAAACATGCATCTTAAAATTATATAAAAAATAAATATATTAGTTTGCCTGAGCACACATCAATGTTCTCTTAACTTATGTTGTAAATATGGGTATAAGAATTATTTCTAGCCACACAGTACTTACAGATTTTGCAAAATACCCATGGAAAATGTTTGTGAATACTGCCAATTACTTTTAATTTATAGGTACTTTTCAGATGAGCTGTCATGCTCTCTTAAATAATATACAGTATCATGTGCAAATCTGGATACCCTCACAGAGTTTATTATCAACAGAAAAAAACAATAAAGAATACACTTCTCATATGACAAGCATAAAATACTTGAACTCCCACAAGATACAAAGCACAGCCATGAATTTTTTCTTCTAGTAGTTCCTTCTAGGAATTCCTAATTGCATTTCTTGGGCCTGCAGTGTTAAATGCAACCACCTTCATCATAAAGGCGATGAAGGGTGCCCTTCATCCTGAAGAGGAATCCTCCACACCACTTCAGGACATTGTGCTCTTCAAGTCCACAATTTCAAACCAGAAGCTTAAATACAGAACACGTGCATCTTTCCACAACCACTGAAATAGCTGTTTTAGGGAAGTATTTCTTAAAACTGACTATCAATATCTGGCTTAGGTAGTCAGTTGTGAACTCTGGGTTCCTTTAGAGATGTGAGCAACTGCTTCTCACATTCAGTGTGAATTGTGAGAGTTAACACCTACGAAAAATAGGCCATCAGTGATTAAAATTATGCAAAATAACTAAATCTTAACTCAGAGATAATTAAACTTCATCAGCCCCTAAATCTTAAAAAAAAAAAAAAAAACAAACAAAAAAAACCAACCTTCAGATATTTTCATGGAGTAGCTGGATATTGTGCTACTGTGCTAAACCACAGAACAGTCTTTAATGAAGAGCTATTCCATGCTCCAGCCAGTGCTTGCTCTGCTCTGAGCAGCTTAAAGCCTAAGCCCCATCAGCCCATCTTGCTTTTTCCCAGCTGGCAATACCCTTGGCTGTGCAGAGTTTTCCTGTAATAAATTCCGATCCCTAAGCATTAGTTGTTTAGCAGGTACACATTTTCGTGACCATTAACAAGCCCACCACAACAGAAACATATGTAAGGCAGCACTATCCCTGTGAGTGGGAGACCTAATGCAAGACCTTTTCAGATGGATTAAGTGACCTTGGACAGCTTTGTGACAGACTCCTTGCAGGGTTTTAAGCAGCATGGATATGTGGTATTAGTTTGCCCATCTACACACTACACTAAACACAATGAGAATAAACATTACTTAATGAAGAGAAACTGACTACATAATCTATATTTCTCTATTTAATCAGAAGCTTGTTAATAGCCATTAGCAAAAAACTGAGATTACTGGTGTACAAATACTTGGGGCTTTTTGTAACTTTGGCAAACTCAAGCCAGTACTTGCAAATTATTAGCAACATTCACAGTGTTTTTAACACATGACTGCAACTTCTCTGGTTGAACAAAGATGACCAAAGCCACTATGGACATTCTATTGTTAGAGCAAACTATACCAGAAATGCACTTTACCAACATTAAGCTAAGGGGCCAATGCCACCCAGCCACTCCATTCACTAGCCCCAGAGACTGAATAGTAACTCAGTAAGTGGAAGGGATATTACACATTTGGATCAAACCTGGTCAGCTCCAGCATACTCTTGCAATCACTATGCCAAAACCCATCAGAGACAATAATTTCAAATGTGAACAGGTTTAAAATCTCATTTTAACTTTCAGCAATATCTACTTAGACTGATACAAACTCAGCATAATTGCAGTCCATATTTATCTAGAGACCTCTTACCAGCTGAAAAAAATCTCAGTCTTCCTTTGGCTTCCCAACAGGCTTGTTCCAGTTTCTGACACTACTGTTTGAGTTGCAGAAGATCTAGCTACTTCAAAGATTAACAGATCCCATTGCTGATGGTTAGAGGATTAGCTAAATAACAGCCTAGATGAGGACTCCACAATCCACAGACAGTTGTATCAGTCTGCTTAAGAAAATGGGCAAGAAAAACTGCTAGTTTAAGAACAATGAAGTGTGTGCTTGAGGTGTCTAGGAGGGAACTTGGCTGGTACAGCTGAAAAACATCATAAGCAGTGCTCTGAATTTCTCTGCTAGAAAGTCAGTTCAGGGAGCAGAACAGGTCCCAGAGGTTTCTGTTACCATCAAGGCAAGGCATGCTCTTGCACTGTGACACCCAACTGCAGCCACAGAAGTGCCTGGCATGGCATGGCAGCCAAAGCTGCACCACAGATGATTCCTAGTACAAGGGGAGGACAACAAAGATGTTCAGCTGAATGGAGGTCATTGTTGAAGCCCATGACTGGTGATGGTCCAAGGGCTGAAGAGTAGTACTGCTACCATTCCCAAAGCATATCTCCAGCAGCCTACTATCAGAGTTCAATGAATTTCCTTTCAAAGCTTTCCTACTTCACACTAATGCCTTATCTTTAATTGGGACACATAATGGGCCTCATTTACAAAGTGATACCATCACACCTATATCTCAGCAGTAACCTCAAGCCTTTTGAAATAATCAGGTCTTAAAACTTTCCCATTTTCCACCATTTAGCTTCTGAAAAGCTTTGAATTTCCAACAAAGCAAAGGGTTTTTTTTCTAAATCTCTGTCTTGTAACATAGCAACCACAACAAAAATTGAAAGGTTTAAAGACATAATCCCAATTCTGGAAAATCCATGTATTCCCAATGAACATGAAAGCTACATATCAAGGATAAAAATGAAATAATACATTGTTTTAAAACTGATGACTCAGTGACAGTTATGCAACAAACAAGTACTAAATATCTTTCTGATTTATAGTAACCTTTTGGTCTTTCTACTCTACAGGACTTATGCTCTTAGTGCTTACACAAGTTTTATACCTGTATACACACATTCACTTTAATTGAACTATCCCAAATTTATATCACAATAAAAAAGTAGAATCACTTCCTATTTATTTAAGCTTTTTAAGTGCTTAATCTAATCCCTTCAGAACAAATGACCAAAAGTAAAAGAAAGTACAAGCTCTGGAGGCCTACATGCAGTTAAAGTGTTTTATTTTCTTACATTTAAACTATTGATTAAAGAAGTTATTGTAAACTTCAGCCATAAAATTAAAAGCTCTTCCTATTTAACAAGAAGTTCACATTAATTGCCATATACCTGTTACGAGATCTTTAACTTTTAGCCTTGCCATGGACATAGAGGTAATACTTAACACAGCAGTTTTCAGACTGAAGGTATTTTTAACCCTTCTGGATCCTTTTTAGGGGGCTGAAATATAACCTCACACATCTGCCCCTGCTGAGTAAAATCTGCAACTGCTACCTCTTGAGCTGCTGCTTTTCTGTGTTGGTGGATGTAGTCTGCAACACACACCTTCATTCCGCAATGGGGTGTTCCCTGTCCCTGCATTAAAACACAGCCTCTAGAGAACACCCTTCCTTCTGCTGCTCAGAGACCTGCTCTCTTTCTAGGCTACGTCCTCTCTCATTTTCTTTGCTGTGCCTGGAGCAGGCTTTAAAAAATTATTGCCAAAAGAATAAAGCTAAAGGAAAAGCTACTTGTCTTAAAATCAACCAAAAAACAGGAAAGAGCAGCTTTACAGGAACTGGAAAAGTGAGTAGGACTCTCACCTTAAAAGATTTTAAAACTAATCTGATTAGGAAAACACAAACTGGAAAGAAAGAACGGTTTGTGTTGAGACCAGACATATGAAGGAGAGAGCTTTTTATTTCTGCCTCTGAATCTCGTTAAATTCATCGCCTTCTTGTAACGGGAAGAAAAAAAGGCAACTGTTTGGTAAGCCTCAGCAAAGCCACAGATAAAGTGGCATGTATTTAAAAGGAAAAAAAGCATAATCTGTCTAGGTATTACTCTGCAAAGAGAATATGCTGAAATAAGAAGAGGAGCATCAAAGACTTTTCATATTATCTCACAGGGATTAACACTACATCCTTCTAAGGCTGAAAGCTACTGGTTTCCAAGTGAAGTATTATCAGTACTATTGGTGACCACTATCTTGATCATCAATTCCCAAAGACCCACACCAAATCACCAGGCTGTAAACTGTAACATGGACTGCTGACAGCCATTATCAGCTGCTAACACTTAAATAACATACTTAAACATGTTTGACTTCTGTTCATTAATATGGAATTCTGTACCCCACAGCCTTACTTTGGGGGTCACAGCCCCCACCACCTTACCTGCTAGACTGACAGCACATACTGTAACATTATTGCTTTTCATTCCTGCTTGTTTCTGCAGTACTGAATGGCCAAATCAAAGTCTACTAACCAGGCGCTGCTGCAAAATTCTCTTCAACAGTGCACCATATGAGGAAGTCATAGCCTATCCCACCACCTCCATTTTGAGATACTACATCACTAGAAATAACAACTAAATACCAGATTTATTTTAATTATTTTTCTATTTTTATCTAAGTGGCTCTATCATTCTGTGAGTCTAATGTCATTCTTCTGGGCTAGCTCATTAGGCAGTTTACCTCACCTCACACAGATACTTCACTGGAGGTGTTGCCTCAAGGACTGAAGGTATGCAGGTATGGTAGGATGGGGAAGGTTTAAGAGTTCATAGGCTCATGAAAATCTGAGCATAGCAGAGGTGTACCAAATGAACATCAGGTTTCTTTCTATAGCAAAAGTGGCACCTCCACAAAATTATCAGTGTTATGCAGGTTTCCACCTTTTGGCCTCTCCTGGCTCTACACCAAGCCACTAGAATCAATTGCACTTTAATACAGTGCAATGTCATAAAGTACAAGTGAGAAACTAGGGACAGACACATGTCTATTCACTCTCTGATTAACTACCAGCTGGTATACCCCAATCAGGTGTCACCTGCACCCAGGCTCCTATACAAAATCAGCAAGACAATGCGCTACTCTATTGTCTTGGAAATTGATGTGCTTTTGGGCAGGAACAAAAATCACTCTACAAGAGCCTTTTTGTAGGGTGTAATCAAGCAACAGATTTTATTATTTTCTTTTTATCACTCCTCTCTTCTGCTAGCAGGGTGTATAAAAATGATCAGCATTTGATTCTGAATGAAGCCAATGATACAGAGATACTTTTACAGGTTACACCTTCCTAAGAAACGTCTTGCAAAGGCTTTATCAAAGGTTTTGACAGGATCTGGCAAAGCCCCAGGAACTCATGACTTGAGCACTGAATACTCCTCCCATTAAATGCACTCATTCACAGACAGGGAGATTTGTCCCCATGCATATAAAATTTTATCAGTCTTGAAGCATTTTACAGTCAATCTCAGAACACATCACATGAAATATTAAACAATATTTTATTTTTTGCAAAGTAAATTAGCAACCTCCTATGCTAGCCTAGCCAAGCCAAGCATAATGGCACATATTTGCAGACCAAAAAAGCAAAATCCTCACCCTGTGCCAGAACAAAAATTGCCATAAACAAAGCAAACACTCAGGGACTGTAAAGTTTCCCATTTCAAGAAGTATCCAGACAGAGGCTGAGTAAAGTCCAAGCTACTACCTCTGATTAGTTCCCATTTTCCTCAAGGAGGACAGAGATTTTTTTATGGGGAGATGAAGGGGAATCATCAAATCTTACGTAAAAATTACTATTTCAGAGGCAGTAAAAGCATAGCCATGGAGGCCTGCCCAGTCTATGTGCACTTAAGGAAATTCTCCAGAATGGCAACTAGTATAAAAGCCCCCACAGAGAACAGGAGTATCTGTTCTCAATTTTTAAAGTATGAAAACATAAACTAGTGGATATAATTTATTTTTTTTTCTATATATGTGTAATTATTATAATAGCAGTACCAACAGATAATAGTACCAATTATAAGAATGTTACTAACAAATAATATCACTATTCACAGTTAACAATCACAGAATCACAGAATCCTAAGGGTTGGAAGGGACCTTGAAAGATCACCTAGTCCAACCCCGTCAATGATCTTTTAGACACAGAGAGAAAGCATGACATGTAACCATTTCCATGCACAAACACTGGGTAAGGATCATTTGCTCTGCACAAGGCAGTCATCAAAAAGGGGCTTCTTTACTTCCAAAAACTGGGCTAAAAGCACTCGATCTACCTTGGGCAAGGCTGCAGTAGCTCTTTCCGTCCCACGCTGCATGCTTCCCTCTCTTCCAGCTCCAGACACTGCTTCCCAGTGCCCACTGCCACACTCTGTATGCCACGGTACCGGCTCCGAAAGCCTGGGGTGAGATCTCCCCAGCCACAGGTCTGCGAGCAGGCACTCCATGGGGACCACTCGGACATTTCACAGTCTTTAGCAATGACACAGGACTTGACGGTCAAAGGGACAGGATCTTGCAGGCAAAGGCTGTGGTAAGAACACAGTAGAACAGCTGAGGAGGCCTTGCTTAATAAATTACTTTTTTTTTTTTTTTCAAGCTAAACTCCCAAGGGAGAAATCCGTGATCATTTGGGGTAAAGCAACAACAATACCATGCAAGTAGAAAAGCTGCAATGCAGTGCACAGAACACGTTTCCAGGGAGTTCTGGGTACAATCTTGCATGCTGAATACTTTGCAAATAATACACTTCATTTATTTCAAGTCAAAACAGATGCAAAAAGCATTTTTATTTACTGCTGCACAGTTAGAATTTCACAGGTTATCCAAGACAGAAAATGAAGGCCAAGCCCAAGAGAAATACTGCCACTGATAACCATCTCCATCATCCCACGCACACGACTAGCATGTCCATCCATCCACCCATGTGTCAAGCACGGCCTGCTGAACAGCTCTGCTACTTTAAAAATTAATTACTCACACTCTAATAAGAAAGGTGTTGGTTCTGTGAGGCTGTTATAAAACAAATGCTGTCAAACAAGGTCAGAGGGTTTTCAAACCTGACAAACCACCAGAGAGCCAGCAATGCTGCAATTTGTATTTGGGCTTTGATCCTTAAGACATCAGGACATGATCCTCACTCATTCTATAACACACCAAGACGTACACCACATAAGGCCCAATACAATCAAAAACTATATTTTAAGAGCTGCCAGCTGTTGAGGTTTGGTATCAAGATACAAAGTCCCAGAATACTTTTTTCAAGAGTTCCAAAGTTACAATAGTTTTCATAATACAGAAAATTATGGCAAACATAGGAAATACTTCTGGGTGAAGACAAACCTATAGACTAAAGCCACCATCCTTCGCTGCTCCTTCACTTCAGTCTCAGCCAGCTGATGGTTCTCCCACCTAGCACACAATGGTAAGGACCCCGCAGAGAATGGATGCTGCTGCTCCACCTCACCCCAGTCAGAGCTCAACCAGACTCATCACTCATCCTCCAAAATCACAGAAAATCCTCTCTTGTCTCACAAACCTGAGATGGCTGACGTAACAGAGCAGGAGAGGATATTCCAAAAGAGGACTGAGGTATGTACAAGCAGAGGTAGCACTGAAGCACCAGGAAGGATGGGACAGAGCAAAAAAAAAAACAAAAAACAAAACAAAACAAAACAAAACAAAACAAAACCAAGAACCCTGAAAAAAAGGAGTCACTAGGGAAAAGGGACCAAGATTTTCTGACTTGGCCTAGTCTTATGTGGATGATGCAAACTGGCCTCTAAAACTGAGACTATACATGAACTCAATGTGAACTCTCTCTAAATTTATATTCTCCAGCCTCCAGTTGCTCACAGTCAGGCTTAAGGAGCAAATACAGGTACATTTAAAAGGTGTGAAATCCAGAGCCGCTGCCAGGGAACCAGCTATTACCTCATTTAGTACTACTACTTATAGCACAGTTTGACTAACTGAACTTCCTCTAAAGAAAACAGACTGGGGCAATCATTTCAGGATTGCTGGGCAGTCTCAAAGGGGTATCAGAGAAGAAAAAAGACATTCATTCGCTTCTCTGCAAGTCTAGAAATGGGTCCTGTTTTCACAAAGGTCAATATGAATATGTCCATGGATACTTCATAAAATTTGACCAGACCTTCAACTACCAGTAAAATACAGCATTTATTGGCTTAAATTTAAAAACCAATTTTTTGTTTTAGTTCCTTCACCAGAATAAAACTCATTAATCTCACAGGTGCTATGAGGATGAATTTACTGAATTTTAACAACTTTATAAAGTAGAAACAGTGTGTGATATAGCCTCCTCAAAATGAAATTATTCTTGCTTACAACTCTAAAAGCTGTCTTATTTTTCTGTTACATGTCAAATGCAAATGATTGCAAAGCTGCCTCTGATACAAAACATCAATACTATCGAACCAAGAACTGAAAAGTAATAATCATTATAACTGTATTTACTAACCCAAGAATCTAGACTCTTGTTTGGAGCATTAGGTTAGGTGGAGTCACATGAACGGTAACTTTACTTCCCTTTTAATGCTTTTTCAACAATTATCAGGTGAGTCACCCATGCCACAACATTAACAAGAAACAAGAGTTCCTCATTTTATGTAGATAAAATAGTAGCACAGACAAATCGCTGTCCTAATTTACAGTACTAGAAAACTAGAGTTTACCTAGAACAGAACATGGAGAGTAACTGATGTCACGTTTTAAAAAGTGACCAGAAGTTTGCAGTCAGTAACCAGTACAAAACCACAAATCCATTTTTGAGGTTTCACCACTGCAAAGGAGACTTGACTCTTGCCTGATCTTTACTGAAATGCCGAACAAAATGAAGCCTTGAAAATACTGATTTGAGGTCTTCTTTAAAACCAATATCACTACCCTCAGTTAGCAAGACAACAGCCACAACACCTCTCCTGATGGATTTAAACCTACATTGACACTCCCTCTGCAAAAGACAGTGCCCATCCTTGCTTTTTTGCAAAAAGCTTTGAAGCATTCTGAGACTGAACAGCTGTTTCTTTTCCTGAAAATCCCTCCACTTCTACTATAAAAGGCTAAAGAAATAACTTTGTAGACCTAAAGGTGAATAAGACGTGGAGCTGGCAATTTCCACCTTCTGCTCAAGCAAGTTTTTGAGGGAGAATTAATGCAACTGCCTAACAGAAAGAAAATCTAATTAACTTGTACCTACTCATTCAGACCCTCAAAGTCAAATTAACTGTGACACTGAGCAACACAAAGACAAATGTAAAAACACGCTTTTGCATGAAATTCAGGCACAGCCTTTATGTCACAAGTGTATTTAGGACAATCTAACACAGATAAAAGCTAGACACGCAAGATGCCCTCTGACTGGAAGCCACAAACCAGATGTGTATTTGCACTGTTGTAGATGTATCCAAACTGGCAGGGAAAGGACAGAGAGGTCTTGGGGACAGGGAATACCATGTAAGCCCTGTTTTTAAACTAAATTTCCATGTATTAATGTATTAGGTTAGATCTTCTTGGAAGTCAAATCTTGTAACTGTAATATCGTAGGGTACTTATGCGATTGATACTTTTTCACTTTTGGATTGATACTGTAAAACTACAGGAATTTTTTCACAACCCAACTTCCTCATGTATTGAAGGTGAATAAACCAGACATTAAAAAAATACATTAAACCAAAGCAAGCCTACTCATGCTTCTTTTACACTTACATAGTCCTGCAGTTACAAGCCGAAAAGCAAGAATAGGAAGAGAAAAAGCAGCCCCACAAACCACTCCTACTGTGCAGCTCCACATCCTCTGTGCCTCTGTACTAGAAGGTGCTGCCAGCAGAGCAGCACTGCTCTGTTCCTCAGTCCCTAGACACCCTCTCTACCATGAGATACAGTAACTGCGCAGTCTCAGGCTGAAACACACCACCCTTCTGTTCTGGACAAAAAAGCAACTCACCAAAAATGGTAAAGTTTCCAACAGCTCAGTGCATCCATGCTACATGCCTTACAGTCTACACAGTCATAGAATCATAGAATAGTTAGGGTTGGAAAGGACCTTAAGATCATCTAGT
>JBAFWW010010643.1:0-10990 GCA_036873685.1 Agapornis canus | reverse complement strand
TTTAGTGCCTGCTTTCCCCCCACTTTTGACATTTCGTGTATATACTGGGTTTTGTATTTTCTCTTTTCCCTGTATTTCGAAGACCCTTAATAAATAAAAGATGTGAACACAAAATTGTTATTCAAATTCGATTGTCTCAAATTGTGTCTAGAATGAAACAAAAATCGAGTGAACTGTGATTTTGTGTGGCAAAGGCAGCTCAATGCTATTCAATCCATTGGGAGAGATATAAAGAAAGAGTATTAAAAAAATGCCAGCTAGCAAAGAAAAGAACAGGTAAGGACAGTGCAATAAAGAACAACATAATACTTTAATGGTCTGAGGAGTTTTTTCAACAAAACCATTACTAATACTAGGTATTATTCTAAGCTCAGTTCTTATCATCACAAAACCATTAGCTCTTTGGCAGTCACAGCCTTCCCTATATCTGTATCATGTCTTTTTATTCGTCTTTGTCTTCTTCTGCTTGACTGGTAACATGCGGCACCCTTGCGCTGTATACTTATTTCAAGACTGACTGCAACAGTTATAAATATCTCCTCAGCATTGAAGGAGGCAAATAAAAAAGTGATGAGCTTCAGTAGCCAGAGTTCTGAATTGCCACGGACAAGAGAGTCTGTCAGCAGAGCCTTGTGAGACAAAAATATTACTGGATGGTTTTTGTAACTTTAAAGAAGAAACCTTTGGTTATATTCATGATAACAGAGATAAAATTATGATCAGAATTGCTTTTCCTCTTGCACTTCAAGAAGGTACTTGAATAGCCAGAATGGATGTTTCCCTATAGCAGCAGGGCTGTGCTTCCTGTCTCTTTCTCGGTGAAGATTCAGCAACATGCTCTTAGCTCTGGGTGGGGATTGGGGCACTTTGTGCTGTGCCTCCTGTTAGAGGAGGCAGAAGAGTCACTGCATTTGCTGAATTATGATGTACACTGGTATGTAAAGAATCACAGTGACACTTTTTCTGTCAGGTGCTATGGAAGCTCTGCACACCACATCCCTTGTTTGCAACAGAGCAACACTATTTTTTTTCTGTGCTTTCAAGAAATAAACACAAATGTGAATTTGGTATCCGTGCATAAACACAATTTAAACTTATAAGTTTAAGAAAACCTCTTTTTTTTTTTTTTTCTTTCAGGTCTTTGTTCTTGCCAGTTAGGCACAGTGTTAGAAAAAACCAAAAAAGCAGCTTCTCACAAATACACGAGAATCTGAGCATTTATTTCTTCAGCTCTGATGTTTTTGGGACCTACACAACAGCTGATTCAGGGATGTTCCTTCACCGTGGTCTTCAGCAGAGAAAAAGAAATGATGGGGAATAGATCAAAAGAAAGAATTGTGGTCTAGACATTTACTATGTCTTTTACAGTAGTACCTCCAGGAGTTTACCAAGGATTAAGACCTCAGAGCATAACAACTGACTTGGAATTTGTCAAAGTATCAGAACAGGATTATCTGAAATAGATATGTGATCACAGAAACAGGAGTAGCATGGTACTCAGCAGTTGCAGCTTTTGGTGCACTGAGCTGTGCAGTCCAAGGGCTGTGCTTTGCAGGCCCTTCTTGGCAAAGTTAGCTTTTGTAGGGAATGTGGAGAGACAGAAAGCAGCCACTCTGCAGAAGCCAATGGAAAAGCTCTTTATGTGCAAGGAGTAAAAGTTGGACTTTCTTTGAAGATGAGAATGTCCTCAAATGGCATTGCTAGCAGACTGAAAGTAGGAATTAATCGTAAGATTAAGAGACCAGGTGCTACACAGAAGGGTGAGCTATGTGCTAGAGAACCAAATAGCTGAGGTTTAAAAACTTGTGGTCAATGAGCAATGAGAAACCAAGAGAGGTCAAGTTGTTCCTGATGTCCTGATCAGTTTGAGGCTCTGCACTGATGTTTTGTGAATGAAGGTTTTGCTTGTGTAATGGCTTAACATCAGCGCAAGTCAGAGCGATAAGTGAAATCCGGGCTGCAGTGCAACTGTGAGTAGGAGCTGTTTCAGGGTTAAGTGTGGGTGATCAGCTGAGAAGGGTGCAAAGCCCCAGGCACCAGGGAGGTAGTGATACCTGAGACATGCAGAAGGGAGGCTCTGCTAGGGGCTGCAGGGAGGAGGTGGAGGGAGGATAAAAGCATATGAAGAGGGAAATCAGGTGAGGGGAGGCCCTTCATGACCTTGCTGTGGGCTGGTTTTTAGGAGCTGCAGGTATTTTCATCTTGGAAGCAAGGAGTGGATGAGAGAATAAAGGCTGGAGGAAGCTTAAGAAAGGAATAGTTTGCCCCCTTTTGGAAGGGGGACATTTAAATTCTCTGGTGCCTGTGATGTCTGATCATGTTAAGTGGTATCCTTCCACCCTCAATACAAGAAGGACTTGAATATTGATCATTTAGATGGTGCATGATGGATAATCTCATTTCTGTACAGTACTCCTTGTGCAAGCTGCTTTGCTCAATTGAACTCTGCTCAGCAGAGACTATACAAATCTGCTGTAAAGTTCATGCCGTGACCACATTTCCTATCAATTTCTCCACCGGAACGTATATTAATGGAAACACGGGGATATATTAATTGTACAATTTTGAATAAATGCAACCTTAGCGGAGTACATTTTTTATTATTATTTAATAATTATGAGTTCAGGCTTTTCTTAATTTCCTGCTGTGAGCTTTTAAAAGTCACTGCAATGCTGAAACATAAATAGAGTACGTGATGCAACACTTTGCCTAGGCAAATATCATAGACATTTTTACCCCAGGAAAATGTAATGAAATTAAAAAACCTTTTTCAGCTCATTTGGAATTTCACTCTGTTGAAACCAAATAAGGAAAAACCCAGATCAAAATGAAACAATATTTACTTAAAAAAAAAAAAAGACCTAACGTTTGCTAAGATCTGAGTAAGCAAAAGTAAATTAGAAAAATCCAGACAGCACTAAAACAGTATTAAAAAAAATCCTTAAGAATGTGGATGGGAAAATATCCAACCTGCCTAGGTTTTTCTTAGCTTTTCCATTCCATATGTAACAAAACACAGGTAGGATGATGATCAAATTCTCCCAGGAGGTGGAAAGTCGGAAATGGAGTCCAATGTGAGACATGACAAGGTGACCTGGTACCATTCAGAACAGAGGGATTATCGTTTTTTACTCTCTTACCACTTGGCCAGCTAACTCCTGCATTTTTTCCCTTCCCCCTCTCCTGTTTGGTTTCTTCTTTATTTCTCATCTTTATATTTTTCCTTTTCTTCTTTGTCTTCCTTTCGTAGCCACTTGCCTTGTTCTGACAAAATGATTACTTAATACTTACCTGCCAAATTAACTGACTTATTTTACCAACGAGTGGATATACCATTCCCTGACACTCAGTATTTGACAGTTGCACAATCTTTTTTATGTCCATGAGGCATGTTCTATAACAGGAAAATTCCAGTAAGTATGGTGGGCTTTCTCTCCAACACACTACTGTTACATAGCAGCATGAACCAGTACGTGTGTTGGTTTGCCCTCTCTGCTTGACTTTTTAAGGCAATAAAATGTGAATAATTAAAAAAATCTTTTGCAACCCACTCATCCTCTCTCCTTTATTCCAAAAATCACACCCAACTGACCTCTTACTGAGAATGCCATTCCATTCTGCAACGCTCTGTCTTTTCACAATGAAAAGAAAAAAACCCTATTTGGCTAATTGAGCAATTTGCTTAACTGGATACACTGCAAAAATGTATAGTGGAAATGCTAATGTATTAAGTATGAGTGTGTATTTGTATGCGTGGGGGAAAAGAAATGCTATATAGATGCTGTAGTCAGAATGCTGCATAAATACCTGAGGCAAAACAATTGTTACTGGAGGTATATTTTGAGGTTTACCCGCTAAGAGCTGTTCATTGTCAATAAAATGGAAGTAAATAAAAGGAAATTGCTTAAATTTGACTTGAAGTCTATTGCTTAAATTTGGCCTGATTTTATTTTTTATTTTATTTTTTTTTCTGTTGGATGATACATACAGAGCTTGGGAAATCATCTGCTTTCTCTTTTTATTAGCACGGTACTTGGAACCTAGCCATTGATCTGGATACCTAGATAGCTCCAAGACCTCCAAATTTTTTTACAGTGAGAACAATCACTGCAATAACCTCCCCAGGGACATGGTAGATTCCCCATCGTTGGAGGTTTTCAAGATGGGACTGGACAGGGTACAACATAATCTCATCTAGGCTCCCTTTCCCATGAAAGGCCGGGCCAGGTGATCTTTCGAGGTCTCTTCCAAGCTTCACTGTTGTATGTTTCTATGGAGCATAAGCCAGGTTTAGAAAGAGAAAATCCACCTACTGGAAGCTAATAACTATTGCAGACCTCCAAGGAAGGACTGAATGGAAGACCGAGGGAGCTTTTCTGTCCAGAATCCATTTCATTCCTAGCTGCCTCTTATACCTACTGAATAGTTTTTTGCATGTCATGTGGGAAATAAGGAAATGGGTTTATTTTTCTTCTTTTACTTTCTCTCCACATACACTAGCAACTTTATGGGTAGACATTTGAAGATAAATGGATTGCCTCTCTCACACAAAGGTTTTAAATAAAATGTTTCCTTTCTAACTAAAATGTAGGTTAGTCTATTTTAGTGGCTTTCTCCTTCCACTGAAGATCATCAGCTTGTATTTGCTGTAAAAATGATACTACCATGATAAAAGCTCCTTCTGTTGAGATTCACTGCACCATTTAGACCAGATAGCAGTATAAAGTCCTAATGCAGGAATAAACATTTGAGTGTCTTTCTTGATACTGTAATCGACACATTTAGGTGCTCTGTATGTGAAAACAGAAATATGTAGAAAATTTCATTCCATATGCTAGAAACTTTACCATCCTGCCTGCATGTGTTTTTTGATGTATGTGTGTGTGTGATATGCACCAAAGCAGAAGTTTCCTTTTTATGTGCTGATGGAGATTTTTTGTGACATAAAATGTAACTCCATTCCTGTTGCCTCTTGGAAAAAGAAAAACTCCCATAAAACCCCATTAACAACTTGCTGAGAGAAAAGCCAAGGAAAAATGGCAGCAGGAAACTCTGAAGCTAGAGGTGTAGCAAATGATGGTATCAGAGATGAAGTCTCAAAGCCAGGAAGATTCATATTAATTCACATCAAATTCACATCAAATCGGTATGCAGCTCTCAAAACTCCTTGATTCGGTAGGACACATAGTTATACCATGTTCCAGAGATTTTTCTTCTCTATTGGAACAGCTGGCCAGTTGTAATGACCCTCTGCAGTCCCTGTTGGGAATGTGCCAAGAGAACTGGGAAGCTCAGACACCAGCACAGGTCACCCTGGGATGGGGCCCTTCTCCTCATTTTGCTGAGTTAACACCCTCAGCATCCTGGGTCAGAGAGATCCTTACAACAGCACCTGTCATGTTGTAACATCTCTCTCTCAGAGTGCTTGGCTGTGAAGGTGGTGAAGATTAGCTTTTGGGAAGTGGGGGTTCAAGTGTATTCCCTGTTGTAGGTACATATTTAGGATAAGCTTAAGGTAAGTATACTAAGGAAAGAACTTGATTTGATAGATCAAATTAGGAAAAAGAGTGCTTGCTGGGAAAAAGAATTGCCCTGACAAAGGGCACTTACAACATTAGGAGATCTGAATTTAGGAATGTACAGATTGAGGAACACATTTTGTTGACCTCTTCTCCCATAGTAATTGAAAATTATTCAGCTCTGCTGAGTGCAACTGCCAACAGCTTCTACTTCATATAATCGAGTTCTCTACCCTCAATTTGTTTGCCTGTGTTTCAGTCTTTGAAAAAGATAGCACTTAAGCTTTTATGGTTTATTCAGACTTATTTAGAGAAAACAAAATTCTCTGTAGCTGGCTGTATCAACTGCAATTTTGCTGAGCTCTGGAATGAGGTGAGTGTCAATAAAAGCAGCTCAAAACCTCTTTCTTCCAGGGTTATTATTGACAGCACAAACACTTTTGAATGATATTGGATGTTCCTGATTATGTTAGCATGTGGAATGGATACAGCCCCTTTCTTCTCAAAGGACTCAACACATATTTGTGTCAGGCAGGTACCTTGGGAGGCAAGTGCCTGCAACTATTGTGTCATTTGTGTTTGGGTTTTCACCCAAAACACAAGAAACCCTAAGAATATAAAAACATTGGAAAAGTCATGTTTGAAGTGTCCTGATTTCAGTGAAAATCTCACTGCAATTGGAATCCACTGCTCAGGTATGGAAATTCCCAATGCAAAGTGCAGTGCTGCTGCTAAATTGGGTGGGATTTTATCAGTTTGCAGGCAGGTAGCCCGAGTTTTGCCTCATCATTGTCTTCCACCACGTTTAAGAGGAGGCTCTGTAGCTCTCTGCAGCTGCTTTAGAGCTCAGAGTGGCTCTTACACAACCTGCTCCTACTCTCCTTTATTCCTTTATTCCTTTATTATGGTATGTTTAGCCATTTTTGATGTGTCTCATGATGACATCTGGTAGCTGTGTTGGTTAGATTATGCCCAAAGCTTCAAGCAGCACTGATCCAAATGCCATAATTTTTCCAATGTCTTGACACTTCAAGGCCAGTTTCTAATTCTGTGGGCTGATGTGTGCTCCCAGCCTGTCAGTGACCCCTGCCCAGTGCTGGTATTATTAGCACTTCCAGTTGGCATACCTTGTGTGAGAGAGGCATTTTTAATGTAGGTCCATAGTACTCTTTATTCTTGAGTCTTCCTCCTTAAACTGGGCACTCAGCAGTGAGCTCCTTGCACTGGGCTGCCTGAGAAGTCAGGCAGTAGGTTTGCAGTGCCTGGAAGATGATTGAATAAGGTTTACAAAGCACTGTGGGCAGGGAGCTGGGGAACATATACATGCAGCTGGTAGGGAGAAGGTTACACAATATCACCTGGAGAGTGAGCTAGGGTAAGAACCCAAGAACTTTCGCTCTGCCTACAATGGCTCAAAAAGGCAAGAACCTGTCCAAGGATGACTTGGTCCTTGCTCTGGAGTCTCTGACAACTTGAAGTACAGCTGATGAGTTGGCTAGTAATACCCAGAAAGAAGACAACATCTTTGTCACAGGCTGTGGAGGTGCTGTGGAACTATCATCATTGCTGAGGAAAATCAGTGATAGTCAAATGGTGCATGACCTGCCTACCTGGGCATGTGCCCTCCCTACAGACTTCTGCAGCATGCTTGGCAGCCCAGAGGCACAGTCGCTGCCCAGGGTATGGAACATATGGCTGCTGTGGACTTCTCTGTGACTGTAATGCAGTATTAAGTGTTTTTTGCAGGCTTGTAAATCCAGTTATTTCAGGACTTATTTTTGCCACCTGTGGCAAAGGAAACACAAGCCATGGGAGCGTACTTGTGCAGTGGGGAATACATAAGGAAAAGGTTGTGCTTTCCCCTTCAGCCTCTGATTTATGTGCTTTTAGCTTTTCTAGTAGGTAGGGTATGTCCTGTGTCAACCTTCATGGTCAGGTACAGCAGCTTTTTGGTGCTCTGAAAAGAAAATTATGACTATCCTCAACCTCTACTTTTCAGAATAAATCTTGTCCAGAATAGCTCTATTGTTCCTTACACAGTAGAAAACTGTTGGTTTTCCATGACTTTGGCAGGGTTGTAACACCTCTGAGCGCATGATTTTGCCTGAGACTTTGTGAATAACCTGTCACAGGCAGTGATCCTGCAAACATTCTGGCATCTTACAGGTTTTTCCATGCATGAATATACATGATTGTTAGAACTCAGGGCTTAGGCATGGAGATGTTATTGTTTGCAAAGGCAGTCATTTCCCAAATGTAACATCAAGAACCTGTTTTCTACCTGGATTGTTTCCTACAGTTCTAGAGGTTTATTGAACTGTTCTAAATAGGACTGTGTATAGCTGTTTCAGAGAGACTCACCTGTCTGAACAGATGAATGTTTATTATACTCTAAAATTAAAAGTACATCGAGCTTGGTTTTGCAAAGATGCCCATAAGTCTCTTGGTTTGGTTTGGTTTTTTTGGCAAATGGGTCCAACCAATGTATTTGTGTACAACATTTTTCATGTATTTGCACGATGCATTTCCTGATGGGAAAAAAAAAAAAATCCAAGCCTATAGCTATTCAGTTCTTGACTGCCACTTGATAGAGGACTGAATCTTGCATGCTAATAAACAGCAGACATGGCCATGTCAGTTTTATGGTGCTCTGACTCTGGAGTATTTATCATTGTCTGGCATGCTTCTTTCATTGCCTTGCCCATAATTTCCTAAAGTCACAGGAAACACATATAGGAAATAGACTGGCCATAGGATGCAAAGATCACAGTCATCTCAGTGATTTGTTACTGCCTGTCATATTAGAAGAACTGAGGTTATGACAGTGCTTCCTCTTTAATCAGCTGGAAGAGACGGGTCCTCCCAGGCAGGTGAAACACCACTTACTTTTCTCTTATAAAGTGAAATGATTCTGAGCAGTGCCAAGCCATTAAAGATTTTGCAGTGTTGCAGAAAGGTTGCAAGTGGCCGCTCTGTTGCAGACACAAGCTGGGTGAGTTTAAGGGCCAGATCCTCAGCAGGTACAAACTGGCACCCTTCAGTTGACATCAGCTGGGTGATGGAGCTGCTGATACACCCTAAGGAACCTTAGAGAACCAGATGGCACGAAATGCTGCATTTACTGTTTTACTGTCTCAACTATTGTTCCAGTAGCTTCATTGGATAATTTTTTTTGTTTATTGTTCTGTTAGTGAGTAATTCATTAGAATCTGATTTTGCCTGATGCAGTACAGCATATTAGCAAGTCCCTATCCTTCTGTCCGGCCCACTCGCTAAGCTGGGCACAGAGAAGACATTCTTTGAATGCATCTAGGTTCACATTTAAATAATGTTGGAAATTCAATGGTGGTTCACTTTCTGTCTTTCTTTGTGTGTCCCTTTCTTTGGTTTGGGGTTTTTTTTTTTTTTTTTTTTTTTTTTTTGTTATTTGGAATTTTTTTGAAGTTGCTGTTTTTTTTAAATTTTGGGTTGAGCCTGGTTGGTAGAGACACATTACAAGAAGCAATCTAAATCAAAGTGCATGGCCTCTTAGACCCAAAATTGGTTGGCTTGCCAGTCCCAAGTGATTTATCTTACAAAAAAAAAAAAAATACCAACCCCAAAAAAACAACAA
This sequence comes from Agapornis canus, assembly GCA_036873685.1. Lineage (NCBI taxonomy): Eukaryota > Metazoa > Chordata > Aves > Psittaciformes > Psittacidae > Agapornis > Agapornis canus. Next base: position 1,858 of record JBAFWW010010643.1, on the reverse strand, counting down.
CCCACAGACAGAAAAAAAATCCTCAGCAAATTCCTATCAGTTTCACAGAGGTCATTTGCTTCTCTGGCTTCCACTAAGGATATCATTATGCTCTTTAGTCTTAACCCAGTCCTAACCTGCTCAGCTTTCTAAATAGTTTGTTTAATTAATCCCCTGTCTTTCTGATTGTGAGTGCCATGTATTGCTGGTGAGATTTTGATGCAAAGCGTCACTAAATTAATTAGTTTTGGCCTTGATCCACCAGATTTAATGGGGGTATTTGCACGCTCAAAGGTAGACAACTGTTGAAGTGCCTCAATGAATGGGGTTCTTCTCCCTTAATGAGGGGGCTAGGCAGCTTGGCCTCTGGCTGCTGTGAAGTTAGCAAGGGTACTTACTGCGTTGGCAGACAACCTCTGCTCCTGGAAAGCCTTCATGATATTTTAGTTATATATCCTACAGAAGTGGAACATCTTGATTAATGTTCATCTTATTTTCTGCCACCTTCTCCTATATCCCTGTATTACCTCACACTGAAGATGTTCCCACTGAATTTGACGTAATCCCTATGCACATCTCAAGCAGTGCTCTGGTTAAGGCCATGCAATCTCTAGTTTAAAAGGTTTGATCAACAACAGCTTAGATGTTAGATTTTAAACAGAATTACTCCTGTCTGTTCATGGACTGACTGTTAATTTGATGGCCAGCATTTTACTGTTATCTTCTAGACTGAGATTAAAACTGATGTTATCTTTGGATTATCGCAAGACAGCAGTGCATTCCCCAGCAACAGACACCACTTGTTAACTTTTCATCAGTGTGTACATAAGGGAAAGGGACATTGCCAGCCTGGCTTTGATTCCTGTGCCTGTTTAGGCCAACCCACTGAACATTCAGACTTCGTATCCTCTTTCAGTAAAAATCTAGCACCACAGATATTCTGAGTATTTCCAATCCACCTTGCTAAAGCCAGAATTTCATTCTGTGAATTGTCATGGGCTTTTCTCAGTGTAGGAGGACACCTGTGCCCAGCAGCATGTGCTAGGATTCAACAAAGAGAATTTCAAAGCTTTTTAAACAGTCACTCTTGCAAATGGTACAAGTCATTCTTGATGGCTTGGCCTGGCTGTGTAAGGCACTACTTGAGTTTCTCAGGTATGTTACAGGCGAGACTTTATAAGACACTGAACTCAACAGATAAATCACAGGCCATGAGTTGTCCTTGGATTTGGAGGATGAAACCCCAAAACAACTCCAGTAGAATAGAACCTCTTTGGTGAACCTAGTGTTAGCAAGTGTGACATGATCTAGCAATTTAAACTGTGGGGAACTTCAGCTTTACTGATTTTTATTTCCTAGAACTCAGGTTTCCAGGCAACTGAGGAGGAAAACATCATGACTTTAGGATGACATTTCTGCTCAAGGCAATAGTGATGCGGTGCTTGATCTTGAGAACACAACTCTTTCTGACTGGGACACTGAGGTCCTCCCTAACATATATGGCTATTCAGATTTCCATCAGAGCCTTTGGGAGTGTAAAAGTTCATCTTGGAAACTGAAGCCCTGGTCCACTACTGAATAGTCTTGCTGGGAAAATCCTGCCTCCCCTCCAAAACGAAGTAATAGTGTAATGGTGTGTCCTGGGTTCAGCAACAGCAGTCAATTTTTTGCCTTCTTAGTGGCTGGTGCAGCTGTGTTTTGACTTGACTTGGGAACAAACCTGATAACAGGGTTGTTTTTAGTTACTGCTCAAATGTTTTGTTTTGACCAAGGACTTTGTGAGCCTCATGCTCTGCCGGGGAGGAGGGGAGACCGGGAGGAAGGAGGGACAGGACACCTGACCCAAGCTAGCCAAAGAGGTATTCCATACCATAGCACA
>JBAFWW010010640.1:0-12549 GCA_036873685.1 Agapornis canus | reverse complement strand
TTAAGTTTGAACCCGTTACCCCTTGTCCTGTCACTACAGTCCCTGATGAAGAGTCTTTCCCCAGCATTCTTATAGGCCCCCTTCAGATACTGCAAATAAGCAAACCTCAAGAGCAGGAAGTTTCGCTATGCTTTTATTCAGCAGAAGGGTGCTTGTGTTTTCAGCAAGGCTTGTGTCCATTCTGGACACAAATGTAGGTATTAATAACTAGTAACAATATTTCAAGCAACTAAGAAAATTTTCTCCCATTTAGTTCCCATTCAGTATCTCCCATCTTTCCCTGCCTGTCTCTTTGAATTCTAAATGCACTTCTTTTTCTTAATATTACACTCATAAGCTAGTAAAAATGTTCACCTAAAACCTTTCAGCTTGGACATCTGTGAATAACCTGTTCAGATATAAAAGACACAACTTGGAGGTTAAAAAGCCTCTACACTGACAGTTAAGACCAAGGATATATCAAAATGTGGCAGATCAGCAATACTAGATATAAGCCCCCATCTAGGCTATCTGGGAAGAATATAACCAATGGCATTACTCAATAAAGTTTTACTGAGCATTCATTTTGACTGATGCTCTTAAATTCAGAGCAATTTTTTATGTAGTACCTAAATTATTGTGTTAATTAGTTATCTTTAGTCAAAGTTAGAGTAAGTACCACTCCAAATTCTAATAACTAAATTAGTATTACAGTTTTAAATAACAGGAATGTATTTGGAAGACAGTTCTCAGAAAAAAGATTTTTTTTTTTTCCTTCTACCTGAGATAAATATTTTTCCTAGCAGAGCACTTTTTCTTGTTCATTTCTAGGGCTTAAGAAAACCAATTACCCGTTTGCATGACTTCACTAATCAGCCATATACTGGACTGGCAAGACAGAGTAAACCAGGCAGTCTAGGGATATTTGAGATCTGCTGTACATTTGCTCTTGAAAAGAAGCATGAATCCAGGCTTACAGTGTTTTCTATGTTGCTTAGCCATTGATATATAGTCAGACTGAATGAACTGGAAGAACACTGTTATTTCTAGCACATTAGAATAAATTCCAGGAGGATTATTTGGTAAACTCATCATTCCAGATGCCATAATGTGAGCAAACCAGAAAGTTGTACTTGGTGAGTTGTGTGGTGCTGAGGAGATACTCGAACATAGTCTCATTCTAAAGAGCTATAAATCATGCTGTTTGGGTAGCACCGTATCCAGCAGCCCCACAAAACACAGCAGCCAGTGTAAGGCTTGCCCTAGAGCACCCAGTAGTGCCATCCTCCTGCAGTGAGTGTTCTGCTGAGCTGCTGGCTGCTCAGCCTTACTTTTCATCAGACACACATCCCTTCCCTGACATTAGACACGTTTCTAATCCTTCAGTCTTTTCCCTTTCTTGGAAGGGACATATAACCATAGCCTCTGCTATTTCCCCTCACCAGATGGTAAGTTCTGTTCCTTAATCACAGAACTTTTATGCTCTTACATCCAAATAATCGATCTAATTTTTTTTTTCTCAATTTCCCCCCCTCCCCCCCCCCAGCCTTCTAGAGCTCTGTCCAGGTTAACAGGCTCTCACAGATACAAAGGTCCCAATCAGATCAGCTGTCTTTCATCTCTTTTCAGCCTGATGACTGTAGAAAATGTGCTCCATCCATTGCATACACTTTTTCTTCAAGTAAGGAACTATTTCATGCCAAGTGTACAACATCAGCTTAATTTCTTTTAACAGTATTCCCAGTTTTCCAAGTATTGGTGGACCTTCATTTACATGTTATTAATTCATTACTGCATTTTTAATCAGCAGTTAATAGCTGAAATCCACAAATAATGCATTCTGTATGACTTCCATTTTTAGCCATGAAACCTGGCAATGAACTATAGCACTCCCATTTTAGTCAGTTTGTTTCACATAAATATTGGCAAATCAATACCGTAGATGATATAAAAAGTTGCTGCTTTTAAATTTAGAATTATACGCTAATATTTTAAGAACAACTAACAAATATTCGAAACAAACTTAGGCTTCTTTAAAAGTACTGATCTATTAAGCAGAGCCATTGATTGCACCTGAATGCAAATGCTAAGAAATGAATAATGAATTGGAAATGCAAGACAAAATGTAGTTGAGATAATTTGCATTATCAGTTAAAGTAGATGTGCAGTGTAAATGAAGACTCAGAGCTTGTCCTTTGGCACAACTGTGCTAAGGTCAGTGAAACTACTGAGATTTATGCCAACTACAGATTTGCAGCAATCAAACTATTAGAAAAATAAAATAGTTTCATTAATTATCTCTAAAAGAGAGAACAAAATAAATAAAATAAACACTATTTAAATGTCCCGTTTGTCAATCCCTTTTCTACTGGTGTTTGTTTCCATATACAAATCCATCTTAATGCAGATTTACACCACTATGTCCTTAATCCTTCAAAGTTTCCTTTGCCTGGAATTGTTCATTTTCATTTCAGTAACTGGATAGCTGACCCTTACTGATGCTCTGGAGGGGCATTATGACCATGGGGCTGAAAGACAAATTCAGCTTTCCTCTAAGAAATAGTTTTTGTTTGCTGTCAGTAGTTCTGGACTTTACTATAGGCATAAAAGGGGATGCCAGCATTTCATTAACAACAGATATGCTCATATTTTAAAACAGCTGTGCTAGCAGTCAAGCACTGCAGCAGCTGCAGGATGAATTATAGAGATATATCTTTAATACAATGTATGTCTAAATGTACTTTATAATAGATGGAGATCAAGACAGACATAGGGCAATAAATGGTCATGACTGGACAGTCTAAAGGATTACAGAATTCAGGATAAGAAGAGGTAAATATGCTCAAAATAATAAATCTGCTGCTAGACAGTGAACAATCTTTGCCCTGAAGCAGATTTGAACAAACAGGATGATGACTCTTCATTAATGGTTCATTATTACTTCGGTTCTTCTATTCCTAGCACTTTTCATGTTGAAAACCAAACCAAACCTACCTTAATTATGAAGGTCTAAGTAACAGGCAACCGAACAGTACAGTAAATTTAATTTACATTCTAAAGCATAAAGAAATTTATGTTGAAAATCAGAATCCCATCCACAGAGTGAGCATTCTGACTGCAAAAATGTATCTTCTGCAAGGGATCACAAACAAGTGCATTTCCTTTTTCTGTCTCCCTTATTTCTTATATTACATTTGGGGAATATAGAAGGTTTGAGGGACAGTGGGATTATCTAATAATCTTTTTTACTATAACTATTTTTTATTTAACTGGATATGGTTTAACATGTACTGTTGTGAAAACCACATTGCTATGGCAACCTACTAAAAAATAGAATCATTGTAGGTACATCATATACGTATTGACATGTTAGCACTCGTGAAGGTTTTCTTCAATGACAAAAAAAATCTTCAGATTTTCTATTTCATATATGTGATTTAGGCACAGGCTGAATATAAATAATTCCTTTTTTGAATATTTACATTCTCATCTAACTATAACTGCCTTAAACCTGCAGAAACTCTAGCTACATGAGAGCACCATTCAATTAACTGAGCAGTATACACGGACCTTCTGCAAACGAAGTGAGCATTTTACATTTTTAACTCACACAGCATTACTGTAAACAAGTATAGATCCATACCCTTTTTAAAATAAATTTAATTATTTTTTTAGTATGGTTATAATTGTTAAATACCAATTTATGTATCAAATATATATAAATGTTAAATGTTCACATGTTAATATCAAAAGTCTGATTATTTCAGCATTCAAAAATGTAGAAATGTTAAATGCTGAATCACTGCACATGAACTAGAAGAATTACTAATAATTCACATTAAACTGGATGCCACTTTAGTTAATTTTATATTGTATCAGTAATTCTCATGTTCTGATACAAGCCTTGGCACTCATTTTGCTTTCATGCTAGCATTACATATTCCATAGCTAGAGAATGTAATTTGGAATATATTTTTCATACCTTTTTACAACTGAGCAAGGGCTTTGGCTTGTAAGAAAAAGTGCAAAATATAAATATATATGTATGAAACACCTTTCAGACTGGAAGCTATATTAAAATACTATGCTTAAAAAACCCCAAGGCATAAATGCATTTGCTATCTTTAATTCAAAGTAAAGGAGTTCTTTACAATCACTACATTCAAAACAAAAGTAGATACAAATCTGTTTTAATGGTATTCAGGTATAACACAGAACCAGTCAAGAGAGACCACTGGGACACCCAGGTCTTGGTGAGTGCTTTATTACACGGCTTTAAAGGCAGATCTGGAAGAGGCTGAGACTGTGAACATGACACGATCAGTTAGGAGGGCTGCCAAGGTTGGAGGGACTCACATTCTACTTTCTACATCAAAAACTGTGGAAGAATTTTATCCGAGGATAGCCCAAGGAAACAATTTCTCAGTAGTCAATGTGGGACTGGCACAACTGCAGTTTTAGTAACAAGCAGTTAAATTTTCTTCTATTCTTTTTATGCTCAAAGGAGATCTTTGGACTCTCAATCCCAGATGGATAACTAAATAAAGAATAAGCTTTCTGTGGTAAGAAACTACTTCCTAAATTTCAAAACAAATGTCAGTAAAATTTTGTAGGATGCTTAATGTGAAGCATGAAGTCCCAGTGGTTTTACTGCAAATCACTGGAGGATTTTTGGTTAGGCTTCTTTTGTTATTCAACTACCTCAAATAGCTGACTTGATTCAAAAATCAGAAAATTTGCATTTGCTAAAAGGAGCTTGTCCTTGCAGTTCCACACAAAGATGTTTAAAACAAGAGAAATAAAAACAAACTAAGGTTTGGATTTGTACAATTTGTACAATTTCTGTGCCAGATCTGATTGAGAGATGAAGGAGAAAATAGTCTGCTGGGAATAGAAGACATTGGTAATTATGTCTCTTGGTACCTGTTTTGTTTACTAATCAAAGTTCTAATTGCTATGCTTTATTTTAATTAACAATGTACTTATTTTAATTAGTTACTTTTCTTGCATACATTAGCATTGAGAGAAGCCACTGAGTATATGCTTAATACAATGAGGAGTTTAAAGTTAAGCTTTAAACAATTTTGTAAGTGTTTAATAATGAAAAACAAAGTTGTTCTTCATCAGTGTGGCCACTATTTCTCCAAGGATTTTATCTCAGTGAAAAAATAAAAAGAAGTCATTTTTTTTTCTTTTAACTTAAAAAGTTAACTGATACCAAATATAATTAACACAGTCACCGAAAGATCTAATGTAAGAAATTACAGGTTTGATAGCAGTTAGATATGCTAAAATGTTCAAACTGGGTGCATCTTTGAAACATCCCAATGTGCCAGCCACTCTCTTAAGAACTGATCTCAATGTTATTAGCAATTATGTTTGAAACTCAGAACTGTATCTTCTTCCCTAACAGAAGCTGGGAAAATGCAAACAGCATCCTGTGAAAGAACTGAAGAACTCATTAATTCCTGAAAGATATCAGAAGTAACCTTTATGTAAGTGCTTTAATTAAAAAGGACATGTGCAGCAACTGTTGTCTTTTTCCAATGAACTGTTTTTGACAACTGTATTTACTCACTCTGTGGCCCAGGTAACAGGCTTGGTGTACAGGGAGAAGCATAAATCCTGATGTTTTGGATATAGCCCTGCCCAATGCTCCTGTGTACAACCTGTGAAAGGCTGGTTTACATAAAACTAATATTAGTATGTTATGCATCCGGTTAGGAAACTAGGTAGTAGTTCATTGTCAAAATGGCAAGTATCAACTGGGATTCTGCAGAGACATAAATTGGGTGAGCTTACTCTATGTTGTAAATAAAACAGAAAATATATTCGTTAAACGTGAGGATAACAGCAAAATGGAAATGTCTGAAAAACACAGCAGTAGATCATTACAATTTTATTTTATTTTTTTAATCAGGATGTAATTCAATCAAGACAAACACAAAATGTTATATTTGGTAGGAATAATCAGTTGCTCAAATATAGAATGCAATAAATATAGGAACAATTGGCAGCATTTTCAGATAGGGGTAAGGCAGCTTTAATGGATGAAGTAGAATATGAGCCAATACTATTATGCTTTTTCATAAAGAGCAATAACGATGCATTATGCAAAAAAGAGCTCTGGAGTAACCCTGCCCTGTCCAACCCAAACAAATGCTTAACTAGAAAACTATGACCAGGCTTGGATTAGTTATCACATACTTGTTGGAGGGTTAGGGTGGAATTGGAGGAGGGAGGTTCACTGAAGATTTTGGAAAGCAACTAAAATGACAAGATGTGTATGGAAAACGTGACTGATGAAAAAAACCTGATCATGAAGCCTAAAAATGCCTCAGGAAGGCACAGTGATGTAGTTTCCAGAAGCACAGAAAGTAACAGGGCAAACCAGCTGCTTTCCATTTTGCTGTGTACAGAAGAAGATGTAAGTGACCCTTGCCACAACTCTAAAGCATGGCTAAAGGACTACAACGGATCGCCCAGGGAAACATAAGGAAAAACCTTGCACTTATCAGACTATCACGTACCTTGTTCCATCTTTAGGTGGCAAGACATTAGGCTAATTTTTGAGGGTTTTTCCAACTTAGCATTCTGATTGCCAATCCAGTACTTTGTAGAATCATCACAGAACGATGATTTGGGTTGGAAGAGAGCTTAACACTCACCCAGTTCCAACCACCTCCCATAGGCAGGGACACTTTCCATTAGAGCAACTTGAGTTGCTCCAAGCCCTGTCCAGCCTGGCCTTGAACACTGACAGATATGGGGCAGCCGCAGCTTCTCTGGGCAGCCTGTGCTAGCACTTCAGCACCTTCACAGGGAAGAACTTCTGCTTAATGTCTAATCTAAATCTCCCCTCTGTCAGCTTAAAGCCATTCCTCCTTTTCCTGATCCTGCAGGCCCTTCTCTGGGCTTGCTCCAACAGGTCCCTATCTTTCTTATGCTGGGGTAGCCAGATCTGGATGCAGGACTGCAGGGGCGGGGTCTCATAAAAGCACAGTAGAGGAGGAAAATTCCCTACCTCAACCTGCTGCTCACGCTGCTGCGGAGGCAGCCCATGACACAGGGGGGTTCTGGGCACTACTGGGTCATGTTGAGTTTCCCATTAACAAGCATCCCCAAGTACTTCTTCTCAGGCCTGCTCAGTCCAGTCTCTGCCCAGTCTATATTTGTGTTGGGATTGCCCTGACCCAGGTGTAGGACCTTGCACTTGGCCTTGTTGAACTTCACAAGATTTGCACTGGCCAACCTCTCCAAGTTTGTGGAGTTCCCTTCCCTCCTATGTCTGGACTATACCACACAGCTCGGTATTGTTGACAAACTTGCTGAGGGTACACTCAATCCTACTGCTGATGTTGCCAAAGCAAGAAGAATGTTTCAGGCAGAATACCTACCACTGAATTACCTCTGAGAGGAGATAAATAGTAAGTATCACACAGTTGTAGCAGGGAGAGGAGGTGAAGTGAAATTCTTACAAGATCTGCATTGATTTTAGCCTTGATTTGTTCTGGTCGCCTTCTGTCAGCTGAGTGCAACTCCAGCATCTTTCTCTTCTTCAGTAAGGTTATCCTGCGGTTATCACCAGATACAAGCTGGTATTTCAGTGCCTAAATCCTACTCCAGCACAGCAGCCAAATAATGTCATGGATGCAATTATGAGAAGCTAAAATAAAAATCTAATAATTGGGTTTTCTAGAAAATCATAATTAGCTATTCAGGCCATACTTGCAAAACACTTGTTTGTAAAAAGGATGAATTTTCTAAAGTCACAGCCAATTCCAAGCGTATTACAGAAGCTGTTTAATGTAAAAATCTGACTGCTGCTCAATTACAGCACAGTTCATGGCAATTGCCAGCAACTTTTTTATCACACTTGCATCTGTAAGTGAATAGAGTGGGGGAGCACAAACTGCAAAAACCCAGAAGAACAACTGAGTGGTATTTTTCTTTTCCACCTTATTCAATACTAACACTAGGGCATGTGATGAGAGACATCGAATACTTTCAGCTCACACGTGCTACTCAGAGAAGACCAGCTATTTAAGGACCAGTTAATTCCAAACTACACCTCAAATCCAGCCAAAGTCAATCCTGCTTTTAAAAACTTAACCATTTGGCAATGTGGTCATGACCACTGTGAATAAGCTTCTAGTTCACCAGCAATGAGGAAGCAAGGATTCACAGCACAAAGAACCCCATGTATCTGACATTGCCAGGGTGACTTCTAAAGGTTCAGCTACAGAGAAGCCTGTTAGACCTTATGAATACTGAACTCCACATTTCTTTCCTTAAGATGACTCCCTCTAGGAGCTGGGTGGGTGATGCTAACAAGGTGCTGAGAAGCAAATTCAGTACTGCTGCCTGAACATTGTCTTCTATAGCCTACAGAATCACCTTTGTGAGGAATGTTAAATTGAGCAAAGCTAACAAAACCCCATTAAATCTTCCTCTCTCCTCCATGAGCCCAACCAAAACAGAACAAGATTGTGAAAACATGTGCCACCTTTTAGATTTTTATTGTGTTTTCTAAGTGCTTGAAGATACCATACAAAACTGTGCATTGTTGTTGTAGGTAGTATGCCACAGATAAACCTCCAAAAGTCCTCATATTCTAATTCAAACACACAAAAATTAGATAAAATAGCATTATCTCATTATACAGAAGGCAAACCACAGAAAATGTCTAAGGTCCCATAACACAAAGGCAGAAAGTGAAACACATCTTCTAAAACTGTATATTAAGTCCATCAAAAAACCCCTGTGGTTTTGGCAGCTCTAAACCAAATAAATAGTTCTATTAATCTAGCTAGGGATTGTCAACTTAAGAAGTTACTTAAAAATAATTTTCAATCAGCTCCTAATTCAGAGGAAATTCAAACTAAGAACTGGTATAAAGGGAATAAACAAAACCTTTTTTCCTCCTTTAGTATAAATTAATTGCCAGACAAATTTGTCATATATTACTCTTCTTTCTTTCATACAAAGATGCATATAAATTCATGAAGTAATTCTCAGAGGATGAAATTAAGTTGTCCAGATCATAATCAACTTCAAAGGCAGGTCTCCTTCTAAAAATCACAAGAGCAAGAAACACAGCAAAGTGGGCAGTAAGTCCCCATATCCTGAATGACATTTTATGTTCCGGGTCATCATATGTAAAGGAGTGCATCTGACCGTGGTAACCAGATGAGGTTTTATAAGGCACAGTCTGGTAATTTAAGGGCTTGATAAAGTATTCCAATGGCATGAGAAAAACATGGCTCACTTCATCAGGATTAGGAGAGGGCTGGAATGTATCCTCTATAAATCCTACAACTGGTGTTACCAAGTAATTCATCTAAAAGAAAAAACAAAAAAAAAACACCAACCAACCAACCAAATAAACAAAAAAACCCCACAAAAAAGTGCCAAACACTGAGTTTGTAACAAGTAAAAGAATGTTCTTTATTTTAAAAACATTTCAGAATTATGAGTATAAGAAACCTAAGAAATACTCAGTTACACATAAATAAACTCCATGCATTCTCTCTCATGAGTCTCCCTTACTTTGGTGACTTCTGATTTTAATGCAAATTTTTCAATTCATCTAAGCTTTATCATATCTCTGTGTCTATCTTCCCAGTATATTTAGCTATATATGTAAACTTTTTCTAACAGCCCATTTATAGGCATTTTTATTTTAAATACAATCCCTTTTCTCACAGGGAGGCAAAACCTGTTGAAATGATAGCCTGCACAAAGACGACAGCTAGTTCTGCTTATTCTTAACAAAAAAGCATCACTGCTAAATAAAAAGCAGTAACAGTAACACTCAACATTTGGGCTATTCAAAGAAAGTCTGAACACACTACACCCAAGTCAGAATCACTTGGAATGCACATACAGAGAAGAAAGTAAAATCTATAGGTAAAATTTCTGTGGTCCAAAAACCACACAATTTTATCCATTAATTGAGACAATTTGCTGGAAAACAATGAAGAGAGTTATAAAAACTAAATCGATTCTTTTTACATACAGCCTCTGAACTATGTGGCATTAATGCTATCTCTATAGAAATTACAATTGAAGGATTAAAGCATATGCAATACAGTTTTAAAACTATTTTCCTTTGTTTTTTAACAAGGGAGGAGGATGTTACTAACAATGAGTAGCTACCACATACAAACCCAAGCCTTATGCGTATTAAGAAACTGTTACCTGGAAAACAAAGTCTTCTGAAACAGTAACCTCTCTGTACCACAGGAGAACTGACCCCATGAAATACTGTTACTGAAACTGGCAGCCTGTCAATTTACAGTGACTTACACTCCAAAGACACCTCCAGAAGAGAAGTCTCTTGCTAGAGTTCCATACAGAATCACTGTCCATGTAACTTCCAGAAGTCCCTTTTCACCTGAATTAACCATGCCTTTAGCAGGATATTAAATGAAAAGACTTTTGAGGTTACATCAGGCTGTGGAGGGACTTGTCTGGTTGAATTCTGCAAATCTCCAAGGATAGAGACTATACAGGCTGACCTGAAAATCAGTTTCAGTGTTATGCTAACCTTATAGTGAAGACAATTTTTCTTGCATTTCATTAAATTTTCAGTTGTTGTTGCCTCTGTCCACTGTCTCAAAAAGAGTCTGGTATTATCCTCTCTAAAACAACTGGGAGATACTTGAAGTGAGCAACTAGATTTCCTGCTAGCTTTCTCATCTTCAGGCTGAGCAAGCACACTTCTCTCAGCCTCTCCTCATACTCCACATGCTCCATCCCCTCTTACTTATCTCTGTGGCTCTCAGCTAAACTGTCATCAGCTTAGCACTCTTTCTGTGCTCTACAGTGTCCATAACTGCACCTGGTACACCAAACATGCTTTCATAAATACTAACCACAGAATAAGAATCTCCTCCCTTCCCTGCTGGCAGTGTCGGCTGCCCACTTTAAGAAGCAGTAGTTATTTACAGGTTTTATGAGGTCATTATCAACCCCACGAAAAATAATCCACGCTTATTTTCTAACCATATGCTGACTTTATTCCTTACTTTATCAATTCCAGGCACAAGCCTACAGATGACTTCCACCTTCTCTGGCTGGAGTCCCACTTCTTCCTTAGCTTCTCGAAGAGCAGTATCAATTTCATCTTTATCGGTTGCATCACTCTTACCTCCTGGAAAACACACTTCCCCTGGTGATCTTCTCAGCTAGAATTTAAAGGAGTACTACTGTTAAATATAACAAATTTACATTTCTTCTTGGATACACAAAAATGCTTGATCTTACTGCGGATTCACATTTATCAGCCAAAGAAGCTGGGAGTGGTGTTTAAGAGGTTTGTGACACCTGAACAAATGTGCTTTATCAAGAGGTACACAAGAGAAAGCTGGGCTTATACCCAACTAATCCATAAACCCTCGCTATCAGGACTATATATATCACTTGTGCAGTACTGTGTAATTCCTACTGTACATTCTAAATCTAGACTTTTCATCATCCTGCTTGCATGAGAGACTGACAGATGAATCTAGGCAGACAACCTGAATGGTGAGATTGACATACTTAAGGTGAGAGTGAGAACTTCTAAAATGAACAATTAAATCATAGAATAGTCTGGGTTGGAAAGGACCTTAAGATCATCCAGTTCCAACCCCCCAGCCACAGGCAATGATGCCTCACACTAGACCAGGCTGCCCAAGACTTTGCCCAAACTGCTCTTGAACACTGCCAAGCATGGAGCAATTACTGCTTCTTTGGGCAACCTGTGCCAGTGCCTCACAACCCTTACAGTAAAGAACTTCTTTGTTAGATCTATCCTGAACTTCCCTGTTCAAGTCTGAACCCATTACCTCTTCTCCTATCCCTTTACACATATCATAGTAATAGGCCCGCATATCAACCATCAGTAAAAAAACCCTTTACAATCAGTTTATCAGCTAAGTGACTGCAATTATCAGAGTCTTAAAATTACTAAGATCCCCAAGACTTCCACTTTTCAGCCACAGGAAAACAGGCAAGTAAATAGTCCCTGGATAGAGGCAGCTGATCAGAGTGGGGGTGGAGAAAATACTGGCAGAAATCTTCTGGGGACTTAGGTTGTTGCTTTTCACACATGAACAGGAGACAAGAGTAATAGTAAATACAGACTGAAAGTCACATTACTAAAAGCTGGACTGAATTGTGTTTATATCATAGGAAGCAATAAGAATTTCCTTTTCTGATCCAGAAGTCACCTTTTACTGTCACACTCTTCTGCATATCCAGCATTTTTGTGGCATCTAAATACCAGAATCATCACAGAGAACCATAGAGCAGTTATGGTTAGAAAGGACCTTAAGATCACCAAGTTCCAACCCCCCGGCATTGGGCAGGGACACCTCACACTAAACCATGTCACCCAAGACCCCATCCAACCTGGCCTTGAACACTTCCAGGGATGGAGCATTCACTGCTTCCCTGGGCAGCCCATTCCAGTGCCTCCCCACCCTAACAGTAAAGAACTTCCTCCTTATATCCAGTCTAAACTTCTCCTGTTTAAGTTTTAACCCATTATCCCTTGTCCTGTCACTACAGTCCCTAATGAAGAGT
>JBAFWW010010636.1:0-13630 GCA_036873685.1 Agapornis canus | reverse complement strand
CAGCAGTGAGCCAGCCCCTTGACAGGGCTCCTCTGGGCTGTTGTGGCCCACAGGCAGCTGCAAAATAGGAGTGGGGGAACAGGGCAAGGAATCTTTAGTGTGTCATGTTCAAGGTATGTTGAGCTCTCCCTCATGGTTCCTTTCCAGAGCATGACATAAACATATAAAATAGGCTAGACAAATCGAGATTAAACTGGACTGGGCTATATTGGAACAGAATATTTTAGAATGAATTTAAATTCTATCGCATCTGTCAGAATAGAATAGGAAACAAATAGGGTTACAACTCAGCTGCCTTTGCTCCCTCTCACAGCTGCACTCTTCACATCTGTAAGGATGCTTTAGTAATCTCAAACATTCCTTTAAGTCTGGTACAGAAAAGCCACAGAGATGTGGAAGACAGGAGTACAGTAACAGGACAAGCAGTCTTTAGTATGTCACTTTCAAGATATGTTATGCTCTCTCACATGCTTCTTTCCTACAGTATGTCCTGAATATGTAGAATAGGCTAGAGAAGTGTAAAGTAAACTACACTGGGCTAGAATAGGGTAGAATAGAATAAAATACATTAGACAGTTGTAGGCATATAACAGGATAAGCAGCCACTATATCCTGAACACTGAAAACTTAAAGAACAAGCACTGTTACTGAGCACACCAAGTGCCTGATAAATTCCTTGCCTTTTAAGTCCTTTTTGCTGGTGTGTAGCAGGATGATCTTGATGGTTTTTCCAGGTATTCATGTTGGACTAAGAGTTGTTTGGTGTGATATATGGGTGACATTTTCTGAAACCAATTAGGATAAGAGCATTCTGGGCAAAACCAGGAGGAGTTTGCATCTCTTGAAGTAACTCACTATTGTGAGGTCTGCTCTGTGCTTCTCTGATCTGATTTGAATGTCTTGGGGTACATCTGGGTGTCTACCTTCGAGGCCTGTTTTTTAATGAATGACTGGGAGAGTTGTGTTTTTGTAATGCAGATGTGTGCAGTTGAAAAGAAGTTTTTCTCACTGCAAAACCGGTAAAAGGTGGTTCTCTCTCCTATGGTTGTCATTTTTAAACTGTGTATTCAAATTTTTCCAGATGGGCAAATTTCATTCCTTGATAGAAAGTTTGCCATCAAAATGTTTTTTGACTTATTCATACGTTGCATATAAGCATAGCTGAAAGTTGCCCTTTCTTTTCAGTGTTGTGAGACAGATCCATCTATCTCATCTTTATTAATAGAATTTGTTTATGATGGCACTATTGCTTGGATTCAAGTGTGTTTTTTCTTAAATGAGTATTCATTTAAAGATTGCATTTTTCAGGAGAGGTACAAAGGCTCAGCCCTGGTACAGGTTTTGTAACAGTTGCATATTAACTTGTTGAAATACTGCTTTTAGTCAAAAGATTTTGCCTAGGAAGACATGACTCTAAAGATTTTCATCTGTAGTTCATCGGTCATGTTAGTAATGAGAAATAATTAAAGGGTAGAATTTTCTGAAGTATTTTATTCAGATAATTACCTCCAGAAATCTTGGCTTAAACCTCGTTGCCCAGAGATATGCAGAAATCCTTATTAGGATGGGAGTCAGACCTAAGCTCTGTTTTTTTATCTCTACTCCTTTTTGTTCAACTTATTGCTAACCATCTTTTTAATATTAGGTTCACTAAAACAGATTGCAGATTCTTTTTAATCCCATAGCAGTGAGCTGTATATTTGAAACATAAGCCACATTTGTCATTTATACTGTATCCTTCATGCTGTGTGTGGAGGACATTTCTAAGTTTCCAAGTATTACCAAAATGGAGATTAGTACTCTTGAGCAAAACTATCCGTATGTTTTTACAGTCGTCATTTTCATAATTCTGAAGAGTTATAAGTTGTTGGCAAAATGTTTGTTTCCACATTATTACACTAATGTCAAGATCAAGACTTTTGCTTCAGCTTAAGTATAGTTTTGATCTTTGGCTGAAATGTAGTGATAGTGTATCTGTTAGCAAGAGCTATTTATTGCTTTGTATTATTTGGCCATATTCCCATTTCTCTGCTATCTAGCATGTTAAGCTTGCACCCTTTCTTTTGAATATAAACTTGTATCTCTTAACACCATTGCTTAATCTTTGTCCTAAGCTCATTATCTCCTGGCCTTCATAGGGCACCCATGGCATTGTATTAGTAACCCAAGCATAAGGTCTGCATTTGTTCTTGTTTTCTTTTGCGTTTTCACTTATATGCAAGCTTCTGAAAGCCAGATGAGTGAAAGGGATTGACAGTAAAATGCAGGATTAAGAAAGACCAGTTTGGGTCAAGTTTTGGCTACCCTGAAATGTTCCGTTACTTCAGTAAGAGTATGTGTTCCTTCTGACTCATGATTGGAAAAATAAGCCCTGTGGTATAAATAATGCTTATATAAAGAAATGTCATTATGCATGAACTGCGTTTCAGCAGCACATTCTTAGCCTAATGCCAGCTGAAGTCATGCAGTGGTGACACCTACTGTTGCACGTTTTCCTGTTAGGTCTTGCAATTTTAATTTCTGCCTATTTATTTAGAGGGGAAATGCTGCAGGGCTTCTCACTCCCTGACTCAGTCAACTTAGGAGCAAGGAAAAGACCCTCTTCAAGTTGTTTCTCATATGGGTTTATCATGCTTGAGTTAATGTGGCTTATAAATGAATAGTAGTTGTTAAACTGATGAGAAAATTTTCTATCAGGATGATTTATAGGTTCCTATGCCTTTAAGAGTCACTTGACACCCTTCAGGATGAAGCATTATTTGTTCCCACGCATACCCTTCTTTTTTTAACCTCAACATGAATAAAAAGTCACAGCAGAGAGGTGGGAAAGCTTTTAGGCACAGGGCATAGCTCCAAAGTTAGGTGTTAATTTTGATTATAAAAGATGGTGAGAGGGCAAGATAGAGAGATAGTTTTCTAATGAATGCCAGGTGAACAAACCTAGTAAATTGGGCATTTCTGTGAGAAAATTGGGAATTTCTGTGAGAAAATAGAGCACACACTGCAGAACAGATTATTTCAAATGTACTTGGAAAACAAACCAAACTTGGCATTTACTTTAAGTCAGGTGCTGCTGTTCACAGGAAAATGACAAACTATCTGTGAAATACTTCATTTCCTAGGCAGCTTTAATGATTTGCATACTTATATTCACTGTAAATGGCATAAAGCATAAATGATCAGATAAGTAATCAATGTTGTTTCTAAAAGTTTTCTGGTAAGAAATAATTGCCATAGCATAAATGTATTGCAGTAACATGAGTAATGGTAAAAGCATAACAGAAGCATGCTGCTGGACCAAAGAAAAGTTTGGACTTTAACAGTGGTGGTATACCTTAATGCTAAGCTGAATTTTATGGTGTAGGAAATGCAGGTTGATAAACAGTGTTGTCCTTATATGAGCTGGAGTCATAAATTTCAACACTGCACAGTACTTGCAAAAGAAACAAAAAAAAAACTTAGACAAACTGAATTAAAATTCTTCACACGAACACTGCAAATGTAAGAATAGGAACTGTCAGAACTGGAAACAAGAAATCAGAGAAACAAACTTGTGTTTGGGACTTAAAAGGGCAAAGAGAAGTTGAAGACATTAAAAAATGGCAGAACCACATAAATGTTGAGCTTGGAAGGGGCCCCAGGAGACCCCTGCGCAAGCAGAGATACCTACAGCCAGTTGTCCAGAACTATGGCCAGATGGTTTTTAAGTTGCTCCAAGGAGAGCAACTCTGCAACCGCCCAGTGCAACCTGTGCCAGTATTCTGGCACCCTCACAGTGAAACAGTGTTAACCGATGTTCACAGGGAGCCTCCTGTGTCTCAGTTTGTCCCTAATGTCTCTGGTCCTGTTGCCACTGGAAAAAGCCTAGCTGTGACTTCCTTGCATCCTCCTTTCAGGTATTTATAAACACCCTCTTGTATGAGGTGTCCCTCCTCATGGTAGGGGGTTGGAACTTGAAGACCTTAAGATCCTTTCCAACCCAAACCATTCTATGGTTGATGAGCTCCTTCTGAGTCTTCTCCAAGCTGAACAGCAACAGCTTTATCAGCCTTTCCTCATTTGAGAGGTGTTCCAATTTTTTAATAACTTTGATCACCCTTCAGTGGACCCTCTTTAGGCTGCCAATGTCTCTCTTGTTCATCTCCGTATCCTTATAGCTAAATGATTCAGGTATAGACATGGATAGACTGTGAGTGCAAAATTTAATTAGATCACTGGGCTCAAAGTTGTATTGTCTTTGTAATATAAATTCCAGTTGATCACTGGTTACCAGTGGCATCTCTCAGGTACCAATAAGGAGCCAGTACTGTTTAACATCTTCATTAATACATGAGTGGATGGTGTGTTGCAGCGACTTCACAGATGCATTGTGGGGAGGATCATGTCATGCTCTGATGGGCAGGAGCATAGCTGCTGTTCAGGGGTATTTTTGCTGCCTGAAGGAATGGCCTACCAGAAACCTCATGATATTGAACAGTGGCATAGGACTATTCCTGCACCTGGGGGGCAACAATCTCATGCACCAGTACAGACTGGAGACTGGATACTTAGAAGGCAGCTTTGCAGAAAACGTACAGGACAGGAGTTGACAGTGGGCAGTGTGTGCTTGTGACAAGAGTCTGTCCTAGGCTGTATGAACAGGAGTGGAGCTAGCAGGCTGAGGAAGTGATCCTTACCTTACACTTGGAATTTGTAAGACTGTATATGAAGTGCTGTGTTCAGTTTTAGTATCCGCAGTACCAGAAAGGCAGTGGAGGCCAAACAAGATGGTAGTGGGGCTGCAGCACACTGCGTATGAGAAGTGGCTGAGAGAACTGGGTTTGTTTGTTCTTAAGAGAAGGCTAAAGGGAGACCTTACTGCTGCCCACAACTACCTAAAGACAGGGTGGACAGAAGATGGGGGCAAACTCCTCATTTTTCAGGTGAGATAGGACAAAAGTCAATGGATAAATGTTGCAACACAGACAGTTCTGATTTAAATGCGTAAAAAAAGTATTGCTACTGTGAGGGTCACCAGAAAACTGGCAGGTTGCCTGGAGAGGTTTCAGCTTCTCCATCCATGGACATGTTGATGGGAACAGGCCGGATATAGGCCTGAGTAACCTGGGCTAGTTGGGCCTCCATTGAGCAGAAGTTTTGACTAATTGATTTCAAAACTAAATTATTCTGTGAACTAAACAATCATATGTTTCTGTAATAGTTAAAATTATAATGATTAAAATTTTATTAATAATAATTTAAAAGGGGATATATGTCGAAAGTAAATTTTAGGTGAGAAATGAGACTTCTAAGGAGTCATATATAGCTGAAAATCCATACTTAAGAAAGAGCATAACTGTGTTACAACTCCCCTTTGATCAGTGTTGAAACCAAGATGGAAATGAGAACAGATGCATAAAATAAATGGAATGAAAGACAAATAGGTGGGAGTTAGCCAGAAGTACATGTTACAAAGTACAGCATAGGAAATAAGCGGAATAAAGTAATCCTAGAAATGAAGTTACCTTGCTCTAGAGGAAGAAGTTTAATTTTTCAGTGGTGCTAATGCAAAATAAATTAAAAAATAATACATTTGCTTCTGTTTTGTATTTGCAAAGGAATGGAGTAAAATGGTTTTGCCCCAGTAAGCTGATAAAACACATTGTGTGTTTGTTCACAGTCAAAGATGAATTAAACAATATTTGCCAGTGCTCAGAAGAGGTCAAAGAAGTTTCAGGGTTAGAAATGTGAAAAAAGTATGGAATTGTTTGTTCACCCCCAGAATTTTTTCTAGCTGATGGAGAGATCTAGAGCACTGTAGTAATTACTTGCTTACTGAAACTAAATCTTACTTACTTTGAGTGAGGAATGTTTTATGAATAATTTATTTAAACGTTGTTGGTATTTAAGGAGTACTTACACGTTTATTATTTCTAAATAATACCAAATATAACTAGCATAAAAGCTAGAACTGCAGTGTACTGTAAAATCTGTGCATGCAGAGGGTTTTGTAATTCAAAAGCAGGGATAAAAAAATTGAGATCATGCTGTAGATCCTGAAATAACTTGGCTATATTCATAGGACTTAAGAACTAAAGGTCTGTTCTTATAATGTACCTACAAAAACCCTCCATAGCATTCTGAGACATTACTTTTAAAAGTAAAGTAATTGTTACTTTCTTTACATTTATATTACAGATCATTTCTAAAATAAACCATATTAATATATACATATGCTTGGAAATGTGTATATGTTTGTTTGAATATGTGTAAGATGGTTTTGGCTAAATTTATACTGGTTATGACCTAAGAGGGCAAGTGAGAAAAATTGGGCAGCAAGATGAGAACAGATCGTGCAGGATGAGATTGACTGGAAAAAAAAAAAAAAAGGACAAAAATAGGACATTTGGAAACTCAACATGATCTCAGAGTTACCAGTTACGTATAAAATAAGGATGAGGGGGGCAGAGTGAAAGTGTACTTGTGTCTTAATCAGTCCGTTTTACCAACCAACAGAACGTTAATTCCCCTTGGGTATTATCTATATAGGAGTGGATAAGTGAACTAGGCAGCTGCTGTATCTTCTGGATATCTACTGATTTCAGACTTTAGAAGGACCTTGGATGCTAAGCTCTATACTGCCCAAAGGTGAAGTGGGTTTAAAAGAGTGTAAAACATTGGCAAAGAAGAAAAAGTAGAAAAGCAGAAGCCACAAATAAGAATGCAGAACATTACTATCCCTAAGTTAGCCTGGGGTGAATGAAGAGTGAAGCAGAGAACTTGACTACCAGGGTGGCACACTGCAAAGCCTCTGAAGTCAAAAGAGCTGGAGTCTGAGTTTCTGGTGTGAATTGTTAATACCAACCAGGATGGGGGTAAACCTGAGGCATAACCAAAGATGTTTTGCTGCAGATTGACTGCAGGTACAATATAAAACATGCACAGTGCCCATAGTGAAGTACTGGGTTCATCTCTCTTACTATGTTTGCATACCTACTTACTCCTTTTTATGGTCTTGGTATTCGTTCCTCTTGTGGCAGCTCTGTGTTGTCAGAGGGAGCATGTAACAGTTTTGAGTTCACCACTCTCTCAGGATTTGTTTAATTGGTTTGCGTTTGCTTTGGTGTTTACTTGGGGGGGTTTTCTAGTTAGCTGTTGTATTTCTTTTAAGGAGAGTGAAGAGGTGCTCCTGATGGCTAGGTGTCTTTTTCTCCGTGACTTCTCCCAGGTCTCTCTTTGCTGGTCTACTTTCCAAAGTTATCACAGTCATTGAACCTCTTTTGTAGGGAATTTATTTGATGCCTTTCTCTGACAGGTGTCACACAGTGTGAAAGCTAAGAGACTGTAGCAGTTATTACTGCCTTATACCATTTGTGTTCTTTGTCCCATAAAAGCAAAGCATTCACAGTGCCTGTGCAGTCCACCATTCACAGCAAGGCTGTATCTATCCTGGCAATCTCTTGAGTTGCTATATTAACCTTCTCTAAGGGAACATCTTTGCTCTTGCTTCTCCTGCTTTCTATTTATTTATCTTCTTATAAGTAGCATCAGCTACTATCCCAGTCTTCTAATTAATATCTAGCTGGGAAGCAGCTGTTTGATACTGGAGAAAAAGGGACCTTTTCCAGGGTATATTTCTAAATGGAACAGATTACAGGTTTTTGCAGTGTTTTAAATGCATAATCATTTCTATTTAACCCTGGTGTTTCAAGGAGCTATAAATATATGCATTCAAATAAATGTAGGAATTCTAAGTAGTTTTTCCCTTTATAAGTATCTTGCATCTTAACTAAAAGTCTTTTTTTTAAGTAAAAACTGTAATGTTAAAACCCTCAAACTCTATTTTCCTATGTATCTTCCTTCTTAAATGTAACATGGGAGAAAAT
This sequence comes from Agapornis canus, assembly GCA_036873685.1. NCBI lineage: Eukaryota > Metazoa > Chordata > Aves > Psittaciformes > Psittacidae > Agapornis > Agapornis canus. The sequence goes on along the minus strand of JBAFWW010010636.1, from coordinate 5,765 downwards.
AGGTCTACTGGCATGTGACAGGACCAAGATCACGCCCTTAGAGTGCCCTAAACAACGACCTAGGATAAGCCTTAATCACTTGTATGTAACATGGTGTTCCCCTCTTTGTGACAGTGAAAACCTGTACTCTAGCCCACATACATGCCTAACTGTACAGGGTACCTCATGTAAGATAGGTACAAATCATAGACCAGAAGTGGATTATTGGAGCTTACTTTTACTTCAGAGGTGTGTCCAACTGCTATCATCAAGGGTAATCACATAATTAAATAAAAGTATTTAAAGTGATTTTTAGTATTTTCTCACAGAGACATGCGATGTGTTTTTGCTCTAATTGACATAGCTGCCTGTATGTAAAGATTCTAAATGAAAAGAAGCTAGAAAAACCTGCAGATATATTGCTAGGTCAGCCTGTCTATAAGCATGAACTGAAGAAACACTCCATTATAATAACAAGCCTTTTTTCCTCCCTGTGAAGCAGCTGAACACTGTTCTTGTTATATACATGATTTTGGTCTTAGGTGTGTGTCATCTCTTCCCTGTGACCTTCATTCCCTTAAGTCACCCTTTCCCATGCTGTCCCACCTTCCTGCCTATCTCCCTAATGCTGTCAGTAAAGAGGTAGGCATTACTGCCTATCTTCTTGAATGACCAACAGACAGATTTAACAAAAGAGTTACTATATGAGTTTAGGTTACATTTGAATCCCTCTTTTTCATGAAGTATCCCTTACTAAACTTTTGTTCTTACAAAGATATTGGAACACTGAAACCTCCTGCTCTTTTGCCAGATGTGGTCAGCAGTGCGTGAGCTTATTTTTAGCTTGGGGGGAGATGCTAAAGGTAGGATAGAAAACCAGACCCAAAAAAAAAAAAAAAAAAAAAAAAGGAAAAAATACTCCTAAAAGTCTGATTTTGTTAGGAAAGCAGAATTAAATGGGTGTATTTTTTAACCTAAATACTTAAGTGTGTTTATCAGTATGTGTTATCATTTGCAAGGTACAGTAGAAGTCAGGGTGCTAACACACCTGTAGCAGATGCCTCTGATGCTTTTCTGCACATACACATTTTCTTCCTAGTGTCACTGACCAGATGAAGAATAAATTTTGTGTAAAATCCTTTATATATGGTCTAAGACATCTTTTAATGATGCTCCAAATAGTCAATAATTGCAGTCGTGAGCTTCACATGCTCTAGCAGCGTAGACACTAGAAAGAAATAAGGCAAGTGGAACAGAGAGGCCTTTTTTCCAGTAATTAAGTTAAATTTAGCTGCTCCTAATGCCCAAATGAGTTTTCTCATGATCCATCTCTATGCTTTTACGTTATTATAGCTTTCTTCTAAAAAATGGTAGTGGAATTTTATGTAGCTCATTAAATTTGTTAAACTATAGTGGTGTTACTTCCTAAGTGTCTTATTAGGGATGATAGCAAATCAGGGTGCAATAATGATTTGTTTTGGCAAATGACAGCGTTATCTTTTTATGAATTGGAATACCATTAATTTCATTACAGTTGCTACTTTGGTTTCCAGATCATACATCCTATGTCCAGAACTTAACTGTTACACTTCATATTTAAGTAGTTTCACAATGCATTTTTTTATTTGTGTAAAATAATTCCTGAAAAAGGAAAACAATGTGAGAAAGAGAGAGGGAGTTTTTAAAACAGTTTCTTGGAAATGAAACAAATTTGTCTTTAAAAATTATGTTTTATTGCATTATGAAAACTAAAGAAGTCAAAGGTAGAGCTGGACTCTGATGCTTCATGCAACACTTGCTGTGTTTCTCTTTCCTAGATCTATGGCAGAACTCTTCTATCATGTATTGGAGGTTGATTTCATCACCCAAGATATCTCTTGAGTGAATCGGTGTAACTAATGACTTCTTGTATGATAAATTGGTCTGCAAGCGGGTAAACCAAGAACAAGCTTGTGTGCTGCTGCAGCATTACTAGAAACCAATAGCACACATTAAGAATATATTACAGGGAGAGTCAGGGGGGAACAGTATCAAATGCAGCCAAGTTATTTCAGAGATCATGGTGAAAGGAAGAGTTCCACTGCCTGAAAGTTACTATGTTCAATAGTAGTTGTGAATTTGAAGTACAAACTTATGAAACAGAAATACTAAGTTGAAGTTCGGTCCATAAAAAGTTGGCAAATAAGGGGAAAATAGTAGAAATAGAATTATTAACAAACCAAAGTCACGGACCTTCACAACCAGGAAGATAATTCTTTAGAGAAAGCTCTTTAAGCTGGTCAGGAATAAAATTGATCTGTTAACTGGTTGATACTCTTCATGATTTGGCTTCTCCTACTTCAAGTTCAGCTGCAGCTTCTGTGTGGATTCCTGTAGCTATTGTCCTGTACTGGATTCTCATTTTAGGAATGAGAAATGGTTTTGTATATGCCAGATTGTATACAAATAGTTCATGAAGCATGCTGGGTTCATGAAAGTTAAATAGTACGTGGTCATATAAATTTATCTTTGTATACATTTTAAATGAGGGTATTAAAGAGGCATCTGGGGAGAGTAGTTATAGGCTGTTCAAAATAATCAGGTTGCACAAGGAGCTACAAATGAACTTTCTTTTCCCCTCAACCTAAGACTTGTATTTGGAATAGAATGAAATCAAACACTATCTTCTAGTTAAACTTTACACTTTTTATTAATAAACTAACACTGGAGACATAGTCTCAATCTATACCACATGACTGAGGAAAAAGCAAAGAATGGAAAACAACCTGGCAGAAAGTAGTCAGAGAAAAGTCAATGAGTCTGAAATAGACTGAGTAGTAGTTTGCAATATTAGACAGCAAGAGACCTTTTAATATCTCTTGCTTGTCATACCTTGAACACTTAAAATGAAATGCTATCAGTTCTATGGCATAAAGGATACTAGACAGAAATCATTTAGGTTTTGATGCTGGGGTTTTTTGGATCTTTTAAATCAATGTGGAAATATCTTTTTTTTTGAGTTCATAGTTCAAATTCCAGGTGTGCTTTCTTGAGTTCCTAAGGACTGCTGCTAAGTCACATACCTGTAAAAACTGGAGAGGAGCAAATGGTTGTAACCTAATCAGAATTAGCTTTGATTATCTGAATTTTTGTTATAAACCCTCAAGGTGAGAATGTAGTGATGTCATGCTCTTTTTTGTTACTCTAGTAAAAATGAATAAAAATTGAAGTTTAAATTTTAATGCCCAAGAAAGTAATTGTAAATTCTGATCTATGGTACATTACACGGCACTAAATTTTAGCTCTTTAAGAGAACAGTTATGCTGTTCTTTTTTCATCAGTCAAAGGTGATAGCGTATCAGTAAAGCAGCCATCAGATCTCATGACTGAATAACAGTTACTGAGCATATATTCATCTGATTAATGACTTTCACTTGGTGTATCTGAAAGAGTGGAACAGAGAAAAGCATAAATCCATCCTTCTAAAAATGTCTACACTTGGGTAGGACTATTCAGTAGATTAATAATGAAGTATAACTTATATATGAAGCTACTTGCTTAATTCATTGGTAATAACTAAAATCTTGTGCGGTAGATCAGTTCTTCATAGTCAGATATATCTCCAGAAATCCATGCTCTGCAGTAACAATTTACAAGACTCAGTTGAAATGAAAGACCAAACTAGCCAAATCACAAGTGTTACCTTTATTATTAGTCTTTCTAGTCAGTGAAAGCAAATTTCAAATTACAGAGCATTTCAAGGTGCCTTTGGCCTGTATCTGGATTTTTCCTGATACTAAAATAAAAACAGACTGATATTACTGATCCATTGGTATTGCTGGTCTGTTTCTGGTTTGCATATATAAAGAAAGAAGAAAACAGAATGAAAACTATAGTCTGAATAAGCTATTTGTGATAAAGACAGGGTTCCTCTGTCTTACTAACCCTAAAAATATAAGCCTGAAATATGTCTTGGACTCTGTTTCAGGAGCATTAGAGAAAATGCATGGAGTGGAGGACAAAATATGTGGGTTGTTTATGACATAGAATTCTTAACCAAAGATAATTAAACTGTTTGCTTCTGTGCTTGATAATGGTTAAGTAAAAAAGGAGGAACTTCACTTTAAAAGTTATAGATGGTGCCATGAAACATAAAGAAGTTGAAGTTAGAAACAGATGTCAAGGACTGGAACACTATTAAAAATGTGTTTCCTTTTTGTCAAGCTTCCAATTCAGTGTTCAGGCAACCGTATAATGTCTGTTCTTCAGAGACAATGCAGCTAGGAGCTCCTCATTATATTAGCACTATGTTTTTTCTAACTACCACACTTTAGCATTTTCTGTATTTTAGTGCATGTATATAGATATACAACCAGTGTGACTGCACACCATACAGAGGGACAGAGGTGTGAGTACAAAATACGGCTTCCTATTACGGTAATATCAAATCTTACCTTTGTCCAGTGGTTTATTTTAGCAAGGAGACTTGGGCAATGTTAAAGAAGTAAGTATTATTCCTTAAACCTAATGTACTGAAACATGTTAAAATTACTTCATATTATACTGCCTGGAGCAGTTTCAAAACTTGTTCAAGTGTTAAAGCTCTCCTTGAAAAAAACTTAAATAGATAAGGAGAGTTTCCTTTTCTCATGTAAGACTGCTGACTGTTGCCCACTCACGTAGCAAAGTACCTTGTAAGGAGTAGTATAGGCTGGAACTGGAAATACACCTGGGAGACTGGAAAACCAATTGCTGTCTACTCTTCTAGATTTGTATAAACCTTGTGACTGTCAGGAAAATGGTAGCTGCACCTAGGGTAGAAATGGTACTTAGGGAATATCTTCACCTTTTAAAAAAGTGGATCTGGGAGAGGAAGGAAAATGTTGAATAGGAAAATACTATGAAATTAAGAACATGCAAAATTCTGCTGCATCATTCTCTCTTATAGTATAAAGCATATAGAAATTTAAACTATCACATGTGTAGGAAAGGCTTCCAAATCCCACCTGCAGAATTGTCTTCCAGCTAAACAATAGAAGTGCCTTTTCTTTTGCTTTTTCCTTTAATTGAAAATGTTTATTCTTAACCATGTCAGTGTAGCTTCCTTTCATATTAATTAAGGGATTTCCCTGTGTTCTTTCTTGCTTATGCTTATTGATATCACAGCAGTTTTCTCATCCCTTTTATTTGCTTGGTAACTCCTCCTGCCTCTTGTTGGTGGCTTTTTTTAGTTCCTTACCTATAAATACTGTCCCAGTGAACAGACCCTTGTTAGTAATTCTCTGATACAGCACCTTTTTACCTTTCTTTTAACTTCAGCAGCAGCCTCTCTTTGCTTCCAAATAATTGAACCTCCTTTCTTCTTTATTCAAGAGCCCTTTCATTAATCTCTTCACAAGCAGACATATCCCTTCTCAGCTTCATGTTCTAGCATCAGGGGTGTGAAAAGAAGGGTATAATCCTCTGTAAACAGTATGTCTGGGCTGATTCCTGGATGCTAGTGGCTAGTATACATGTACACATGATAAATATATGTGTGTGTGCACGTGCATATATATATGTGTGTGTGTATAATTATGTGTGATTTTCTGTTTCGATTACAGAAGTCTGCTTCCCTCCTCTCTGACACACAGTGTTCACTCTTAATTCATCTGTGATATGACTACTAAAATGACCTTCCATACTTGCTGATAAAGAAACCCTACATTCAACCTGAATCCTGGTTTCCCGAACTAGATTTAAACTTCTTCTGTTTTTTTTTTTTTTTTTTTTTTTTTTTTTTCCCCCTTTTTTTTTTTTTTTTTTTT
>JBAFWW010010634.1:50129-60293 GCA_036873685.1 Agapornis canus | reverse complement strand
GCTGCGTGGAGATCTCATAGCAGCCTTCCAGTATCTGAAGGGGGCCTATAGGGATAGGTACCCTAACTATTCTATGATTCTATGATTCTATGATGATTTCATCTTGCTCAGAATTTGAATGAATGAGCAGATGTGTATCTAGATGCTGTGTAATCTATAAGGCACAGCTTGCTTTCAGGTATTTACTCTTTTTCTAACATACTACAAGGCAGAGAATAATTCAGAATAACCACAGAGTAGAGAGCAAGAGGATTCTCTGATAAGAACAGGGTATTCTGAAGGTGATATCATGGAATGCAAAGCTATGCCCAGAGAAAGAGAAAAAATTGCCTGGGGAAAAAAGAAGCTGTTGTCAAATGCTGTCAGAATTGGCCAGGAAACTGAGTTCCCATTCCACTACTATCTTTTTTTTGGTGTATTATCAAGTGTTAGTAGTGTCAGTTTCTATGCATCAAGTTTGCAACTGTTGCAGTCTTTGCAATGACAACTGATATGGTTAAGCCAACTTCATCTGAGTAAACAAGCCAACTAAGTAAGATTGACTTCACAGAATCACAGAATCACAGAATCAGTAGGTTGGAAGGGACCTCCAAGATCATCAATTCCAACTCATGCCCTACACCTCGACTAAACCATGCCCCCAAGTGCCATATCCAGTCTCTTTTTAAACACATCCAGGGATGGTGACTCTGTTTATTACAGGAGATCTTGAGAAAACATTTTAATAACAAATATCCAGCTGGAGTAAAAGTAAATATTGAAAACTGGTGTGGTGCCTTATAAGAATGCATCTTTTATGTAGTAAAATCTCTCCTCTCTTGCTGTGACATGTTATGATTCTTCTAAATACATAGGTTCAGTTACCTTTCCCTAACAGGAATTTAAGTATAACCTGGAGAACACTGGTGGATGAAGCACAAATCAGTACGTTAATCACAGTTAAGCATAGGGAAAACATGTGGCATATCATGGTCCACAAGTATCTGCATATTCTTGAGGAGCAGCACATAACATTCCTGAACTTCTCAGAACTGATGCTGTGGTTTCCACATATGCAGTGACTACCCAGCCGAAACCAGGAGAACCTACAAATATTAGTTTCTCAGATAATCCCATGCCATGTTGGTACTAGGCAGTCTAGAGAGGAAGACAGTGCTGCTGTTGCAGCACAGTGCTTCTCAGAGCAAGTCTGGGTACAATAACTGATCAAGTGAATAGACAGCAGTGCTAAATTAAATAGTTAATGGCCTTGCATTGCTCATACCAGACAGCCTTTTGGTTTCCTCTTATACCTCAGTGCATAAATACAGTAACAAGAAAAGACTTACCAAAAGTTTTATGTGTGCATTTTCCTCTCAATATATCAGTCTTGATATCTAAGCTTTCAGCATGTAGGTCCTCTTCAATAGAGATGACTCACAACACTGAAGTATTCTCCTATGTGAGGTGAATAAGCATTTGCAGGTGATTAGGCTGATGTCAATATCACCCCAGATTCCCTATATTACATATGAATTTGGGACAGGAAAGAAATGAAGTACTTGTTTATTCAATCATTCTGCCACTTAACTCATCTGAGGCTTACTTTAGAAGGTAATTACATTCCAAATGGCAGGAGTGATCTGAAATCAGTTTTGCCAGATGAGTCCAAATGAACAGGACAGATAAAGGCACTGGGAGCTACAGGAGTCTTATTTTTCATAACCAGACCCTGTTATAGTCACCAACAAGCTTGCTAATGCAAGTGAAATAATCTTTTCAAGATCATTGCATAGAGGACCTTATAGAATCTAAGGAGCTCTGCACCGATCTTCTATTATGCTGTTTTCTTGGACACAGCAGTTAAGTATTCCCATTTTTCCAAGGATTCGTGTTATAGGCACTCATACTCTTGAAAATCTATCTAAGATGAAACAAGGCTGTGTTTAGGGCACAATTCATTCTTTTACATGTTTATAAGGGCCTTTCCAGTTACTGTGGTTACTACAAATCCTGTAAGACCCTGTAGACTGGCCTCCTCTCTGTGTTTCCCCCTTCCCCATGGTTTTATTTAGATGGCTGCTAGCATTAATCATAGATGCGTGGGACTGCTTGCACCTTGAGAGATTACACACCCTACTGAGTGAAGCCCAAACCACACCATATCTATGAAATACACTCACAATGTCTTGCAATCGACTTTGTCAACATTTCAGGCATCATGAATTAGGACATGAGTGAATTTAGCTGCAGTAAAAATTCACTCAGGAAGCACTGAAAACAAGCTTCCAGCCTTGAGGATTCAATAAACCTAGGCAACTCCTGACAGAAATCTGCTGAAAAGCTCTTCTAAACCCTTCCAGAGAAGGAGTTCCTAGGACTCCTAATTCAGCAAAATCTTACATGTTCGGTATTTCTGAGGGTGACGAAAGCTTACAATTTCTTTGCTTTGAAGTTGATTGCTTGCTGTTTCTAGCCTTCAAACAAGAACAAGCAGTCGTTCTCCCTTCTCTATAATAGTTTCCTGCTGTGAAGAGCTCCCTCCCATCTTTATAGATATTTTCCCTCAAAAAATGAGAAAGACTAAATGCACCGAAGTGCTCCAGTCTCCTCACAGGTCATGCTTTCTAACTCTTTTAGCATAGTCACCCATCTGCTTTGGACCATTTCTAATTTGCTCACATCTTTCTGAACTTGACAGAGTACTCACAACACCAAATAAAGATGACTGATTACCACCCACATTTTACAGGTTGAGTTATCCTACAAATACAGCCCAGGATTGTGTTCCCTCTTTCCTTTAAGGAAAAAAAAAAACCCAACAAGCTGTACATTTAGTTGATAAATGAAAACTTCAGCTGTTTTCATCATCACTATCACTACTTCAACTACTTTCTATTCTCACAGAAAACCTCCTAAAGAGCCCAGTCACAATCAGTTATTGGCCTCCCATCAGTTGCAGCATGCATGTTTGCATCCAGACCTCCAACATGGAAATCTGTATACTGACACTTCTTATACTACCATCTACTCTCATACAGTGACCCTACTGTGGCGAAAGCCAGAATGGCCATGATCACCTGCCTACACATGACCATTAACACCATTATCCTAGTGCTCTCAGAGGCATACAGAGGAAACTTCCCACCCTGAGCACTATGCCGTACAATCAGTAGCCTATTATTTCTGCTGACACACTGCTGAATGCTTTCCAACACAACTCTCAGAATAAATATCTTCCTCCATATGAGGAAACTTTGATGCCCAGTCCAAACATTCAGTATTTGCATGGCTGAACATGAAAGTGAGCTCTTCAGTAGAATCTCAGAGCAATATAACCTCTGTGTATATGGTTCTAATGTATAGTTCTTCCTTAAAGAAATATGACCACCATATTAAAAAGAACAGAATATTTACCAGATTTAAATAAACACACCAACTTTATAAAGCCTGAAATAGAAGTTAAGCTAGTTAAAGTATGATTTTAACAGTGTCAGCTAAGGTTTCCTATGTGTGATTTACTATAATCCCATATAGTTTTACCATAATTTGTTCCATCTGACAGGAAAACAAGAAAGCATGAAAAACAGATTCCCACATTTACCTGGTGTTCATTACATAAAATGTCTCTATATACAGTTCTAATGACAAACACATATGCTCACATACGAACGCACACATCACCAAAAGGAAGTAACTAAGGATCATATGGAAGTCAGACATTGGAGGGAGAAGGGTGGAGAAGAAAAATATCCAGGATATGAAAAAATCTTCTGCTCTCCTCAAAAGAAATTTTCATATTATTAAAGAAGTTACCAGAAGTCTTTATTTTCTCTGAGACAATAATTTTGAAAGGGCAAATACCTGAGAGGTGAAAGGGAGCTGTGACAGTCTGGTTGTAGTGAGACTGCTGATGACAAGATGCTCAAGTAACACACTTATAAGACATAAAACAATCACTCTTCTTTGATAATGGAGCTAGTGATCATGTATGATATGGACTGACTATCTAAAGTCTTGAGCTCCACCTTTCCAAGCAACAGGATATGGACATCTCCTCCTGGGGACTGTATATTGATCACCACCCTCATGGTTTTTTGCTTGCTTTTAGTTTTGGTGGATTTTTTTAAATGCCAGCCTGCCCACCATTCCAGTATCTTAAATACTGTAATAATGGATAAATAATAAAAGAATTACAAGCACTGCCTGGGCAGTTGCTATTTCCAAACATAGAACTTAATAGAAAACCAATTATTTAGCAGTTTCCCTCAGTCTCATTTCTCTCAGCCAGTTTGTTTCACTTCTTGTTTTTGTCTCTCAGAACAAGTACTATGGGAAATATATTCCAAAACAGCTGCACAAAAGGACTCCAGGATTACCAATAACTTTATAAATATTTTGGAAGTTAATGGCTTTTCAAACAAATCTTTATCCTTAACTAAACCCAGGCTTACACAAACACACAAAATACAGCTGGTTTCTGTAACATATTGTGGTTTGTGCTGCTGAATTAATGTTCAGCTATTTAAAAGAGACCTGATGAAATCATTGTACAATAAGGACCTAGAGGCTGATGGTGTTTGTTTACAGCATAACAGTGTTGTGTATTCTTCATCTCCTACAGCAACACTTCAGCAAGAAAAATGCTGCTTTTTTTCAGAGATTCTTAAAGAACTGCCTGAGCTTTCCACCTCACTCACTATATCCATTAAATAACCTCCTTTCCTTTCCATGTGCGGAGTATGTTACTGTCTGACATGACTGGAGAATACTGAAAACAGAAGCATTCTTACGTGGAGATGCATAACAGAAATACATTAGAATGTTAAGGAAAAAGGTGCAGAGTCAGTTGCTATCGGTATTCAATCAAGACCTGAAGTTTATATAAAGTAAGAGCTTGCAAGTAAAACAGAAAGATAATCCGATTTGAATGATTAAATAAGTATCCTTGTACTCACCCATTTTAGATGATCAGTTGACAATGGCTAGAAGTTCAGGTATAAAGTCGTGGCTTTTTCAACTTTTTTTCCAACATATTCAGCTGATGTAGGGGAAAAAGCTCAAGTGATGCAAGTTCATATACCCTGATGTAAGCAAACCAAAAAGAGAGCATATCTCAGTTAAGACTTCTCTTTCTCTGGTCCAGAAGTTAACCTTAGAGCTTACAGACCTCTGTTATCGCTTTGGACTAGCATCTGTATATTAATGCATTTGTATTTATATTGTACAAAAGGAAACAATATATATAATAGATTTATGTCACTATTAAGCAGTTAGCATTGTTCAAATGGAAGGTTTGATTTATTTAGCAGTTACCAGTTCTAATCTCCCTCTGTACAACTGCTGATGAAATGGAAGTGTGTAACACACAGAGCAGGCAGCCAGGCAGCTTTCAGTGGAAATCACACTGAGAAAGTTAATTGAGAACACATTAAGACAACTGACCAGGTGTACAGCATTTTGACAAATGTCTTTTCAATGTCATAGAATTCCTAGGTTTGTTAAGAAAAATGACAAGGATGCCATCTGAATACACAGCCAACGGAAGTCAGAATTAAACCCTGAAACCTCAACCACTTAAACGTTTGAGAAACAGGGTGGAAATTTGCTTTATCCCAGAAGGAAACTGTTCAGGAACTGGGGAGAGTCAGCCTGGGATTCCTGCCTGAGACAGCTGCGAGGAGGATCGAATTAGGAACATGGCTTTGCTGCAGAGTATGCCAGCAGTACTGATGACATTTAGGAAGGAAGAAGGGACTGTCATGGGAAGATTTCTTGGGTGCTTTCTCAGTGAGGCAAGGGAAGGTGCAGAGCCACTTCATAAGGAGAGACGGAGAAGCAAGTTTTGTCTCAAAGCAATTAGTTTCTTCGACACAGACTGGGAATGATGAGGAGCTCGGTTTTGTGGCACGCTCCAGGAAGGACTAGGACGTTGCAAAAGGCCTTTCACACCATCATACCGACCAAGCTCCTTAAGTTTACCATGACTGTTCCCTTACAATTCCTGCAATTATCTTGATTTTTCTATAGCTCATAAACGGCTCCTGGACATTCTAATGACAAAGGAACAGTACAACAGCCCTCGAGCTCCTGCCCATTTGCCGCTACGGGGCACTGTTGCTTTGTGTGACAGCCCGGGGAGCCTGTGCTGTTCACCTCCCCTTTACAGCTGACAGATCTCTTGCGAACATTTCCTTTCGGTGTAGTCCCTGTACTTAACAACATAACAAATACCCACAATGCCAGTAGTGCCATCCAGCTGTTCTGTTCCTGCTCTGTATTCAAAAGCAATATAGCTAGTATATACAGCTGGTTTCACCAGTAAATCTGCAAAGATACTTGCAGGCACAATAGTTTGGCTAGAGCAGTAGTTCCCCAAAGTACTTGAACTGCTTCTCATACTTTTAATAATAAGCCAGACCAGAACGTCAGTGTATTCAAAAGCATTCTAAGTGCACTTTTCAATGTCAGTACGTTTATTTCTTCTGAATAACAAAGCAGAGGATGTTATTTCTTTCTCCTGCTATGCCTGGTTCAGTGCATTGGGAAGATGAGGGAATTTCCTCATCCAAACTATTCAGCAATTGCTGCCTCTGCTTCTGCTTTGTCACCAACTAGTCTTCCCTGTCTTATTTTCTTCATGATACAAGACTGCTGTCTTTCCTTATATTACTGGAATGCAGATATCACTTACAGTTACTGTATTTTTTCACCCCTAATTCATAATTTTATTTACCTGAAGGCAAACAGGCTACGCCACAGCTAGCTAGACAATATAAAAACATAAGTAGGAACTCAAGACATATTAAAACCAGCATCAATTCAGTCCTGACTCCAGTTTAGAATTCATTGCAGGTGCTGTGTCTGACTAGAGCAGAACCCAGTGTCCTTAATTTAGCTGTTACCTCATCTAGTCCTTACTCAAGCAAAACTATATTGGCCCCAACTGCTGTCCCAACATTGTCAACAGCTGCTAAAACCAATGTTATCTGGGCTGTCTCTGAAAGTTCAACCATATCAGGAAGTCCCCTGTGTTTTTCATAGACAAATTATTCCCTGGAAGCCAAACAGTTCCTCTTAAAACTGTAGTAAAAATGACATCGAGAAAGTTAATTGAGAACATAGGTTTTACCACTTCCTGGGGATTAAGGCTAATGGGGTTATATGTAAGGAAATAACAGGCTTCAGAAGAAGGCTCTGCAGAAAGCCAGCACTTCAGACACTACTCTATTCTTCTGCCATTAACTGTGACTACCACACTTAGCCCACCTGACCACTCTATCTCATTGTTTTTCTGCAGCACCCTATCAGTTTAGGTGCACTTTGTACTCAGGATTACTAAGAAAACTGTAGTTGAGAAGATTGAATCCCTAACATCAAGTTTTACCTGGTTTCCCCTGAAGGATATGACAGTACTTTGCTGGGTTTTCTCAGTGTTGTCACCTGTTAGCACATTATGTTGCCTTTGTTTTTTGGCACCAAACTTCTAAATTTGGAACCACTTCCCTCTTGCATCATCAGTTGTGATAGAGCCTTCTCTCTGATATTTTATGGGCTAAAACTTCCAGAACTTGAAAATAAATATAACATTAAAAACCAAATATTGGGTATTCAGTTATGACCCTGGTTCCCTCTCCTCCCAGAAGACATCCAAGCCAGCGTACCTTTGTAACTTCCAGATTTATACAGAATCTTCTCCTCACTGAGTAACAAGTATCCTCATACATTAAGAACAGTAATGGTCTCCCCAGCACAACCTTATATAGCTCTTTGAGTAGAATCTCTCTCTAAAAATAGACATCTCTTTGACATTGAAGCTCCAGGCAGCATGGAAACTTGCATTTCAGGATGAACTTTTTTAGAAAGCATGATTTGTGTTTCCTTTGCAAGTGTCACACACACAAATGTGCAAAATGTGCTACCTGTCCTGTCATGAACCAAGTAAATGAGACTTTGTTTGGAGCCAGAGCTGCTGCAGCAACAGCTTCTTAGAAACCAGCAATGAAACAAGAATGCAGCACTGGCAAAAGGCTCTTAATTTAAAGCTCTGCAAAAATAACAGCCTTTCTTTTACCCTCCCTGCCCGCAGAAACAACTGCCAGCCTTTCCCAGGCTGCCTGACTGGGCAAGGTACCCTGAATTAAGCCCAACACTTGCACTTAGGACCGAAGGACAGACTAAAACAAGCAAAGAGAAATCTCACATGTCAGTGTAGCGGTTTTGCCAGTTCTCAGGCACACATTCCTCTTAGGAATACACAGGAAGGAAAGGGCAGGGGGAACACAGATCCTCTTGGTTCAGCTTCTGAAGATCCTGACAACTTGCTCTTACTAAAGGCAGGGACATAAAACCCAAACTCTGCCAGCATGCCTGAACTGGAGACTGTAAGAATAGGAGGTCTAATTTCTCAGAGCACTAAGTCCAGGAGTATTAAAGAGAACTCAGTACCTCTGTGTCAGACACGACTGCAAGGGCAACAGCCACAGAGAGACTATTGACAGGGGAGCCAGAAACCTGGCCCAGCTTCCACAGTTACAGTGTGAGTAAAACAGCACTTCCTCAATGTTCTGACTTACAACTCTTTGACATGCCAAAAAAAGCCCAGTTCTTTTCCCATCACTGTAATATCCTCCTGGCAGCATATTTAACATGAAACTGAAAGTGCTGTTATTTCCAAATTAACAAATACAAGTGAGTACTGATCTTAAGGTTCAAATGAGATGGGCATATGATTCCAGCCTACCATTACAGAGGATCTTTCAGCCTTCAGTTCTAGAGCAAGTCTACTTGCAGGTACTTCATTTTTACTCTGGCTGGTCACACACTGTAATTTCGATATACAGCTTCATGCACTACTTTATTTAAGCCCTGGAAGGCAGCTCAGGAACATTAATCTTCATATCAATTCCATGGAACATGCACAGATCGATAAATGGATTCAAGGGCTGCCTACACAAGAAAAGACTAAGGGGCTGACCAGGTAAATCTTTGCAGCAGTCACACTTATTTCTATTCATTTTATAATTATATTTAGTTAAAGCCATTTCAGACCAAGCCACTGAAAGAAAGAAGGAAGAATTTTAAGTGACCGTTTGCATCTATTGTCATTTTAAAGATTGATAAGCAAATTCTGAATATATTCTAAGCCTAAAAAAACCCCATGCCTGAGGCTCAGACAAGGAAACATTCATGGCAGATCATGGCCTTTGGTTAAAAGCACAGGTTGAAGTAACTTGCTCAGCATTGTTTTCAGGAGAGTGGCAAAGCCTGCTTTTGTCTTCTAGCTCCCCACAGGCTTCAAGAAACATCTCTTGAGAGTGTGCAGCCACCTTTACTCACTCATTAGGGCCTCCAGCACAAGCCCAGAAACATTGTCTTCCCTGCTGGGAGAGCAAACCCAAAGCACATCACTGTCTTCCCCTGGTAGGCATGGGTATCCTTGGCATACATCCACTGTCAAAGCTATCATCGCTGCTTTCTGGACAGCTCTATCTGAGCCATTAGAGAGACGTGAGGCTGCAGAACATCCAAACTTCCTGACGAGTCATGAAAAATAGGAGCTGTCTAGGCCAGCAGCAAGGCAACACTGGGAGGCCTCTACCTGAACCTATGTATTGGCATCCACAAAACATCCATCTGGTTTGGCAGAACTTTTCTTTCTAAACACCAAGATGGGTGGCCCTGACACTGCCCTCCGTTTTAGAATGTTGCTTCAAAACAGAACACCTGCAGCGCCAGGGATGCTGAGTTTGCATGCTTGCTTTAAACAGTGCCTCCTGGGAAATCTGTCTGAAACTGTGTTTCATGCCTAAAGCCATTAGCCAATATAAATTCATCCATAAACTAAGATATGAGGAGTCAGGCAAGTAGAGAAATGACAGAGAATAGTGAAGATTGGCTGAAACAGTGAAATAGGCAATTCTGAAATTTGGCCAGTACTGAACATCCCAGGGAAGTAAAGAAGCTTGAGTCTAGCTGGCTTGTTTTGGGAAGTGAAAGAGAGAACAACATGATAGAACTTAACAGAGATCCTGATACGTCAAACTGCCAGCTTTCGCTGAGGACCATTTTCTTTAGTCTATTTGCAAGGGTTTTTTAGTTGAGCAGTCCAGTTAAAGATGATGGAGACTTCACAGCAGCCTTCCAGTATCTGAAGGGGGCCTATAGGGATGCTGGGGAGGGGCT
>JBAFWW010010634.1:19834-46934 GCA_036873685.1 Agapornis canus | reverse complement strand
AATGCTCCAGGTGAGGTCTCACAAGAGCAGAGCAGAGGGGCAGGATCACCTCCTTGGACCTGCTGTTCCTCATACAGTTATCCTGTTTTCTAGCTCTGCACCTAGACCGTACAGCACTACATGATGTGATACAAACAACAGAATGGACCAAAATATACCTCGTATTGTGTATTTCACAGTTAAACAAAGGGGAAGCATATGGCCACTTTCCCCTCTGATTTATGGGGAAGAATGGAAAAAAAGAATCTAATCTTTTCTTATCTCCCCCTCTTTTTTAACTCCTCCCCTCTTTTTCTTTTCTTTTTAAGCTTTTTCTTTTGTTTTGTTTTGTTTGTTTGTTTGTTTGTTTGTTTTAAAGAAACTGAATTGCAGGTCTGAAAGTGCCTAAGTTTTTAGTCACTTCTCACATACATTTGCTGCTTTCTACCAGCAGCCACAAGTCAAGGCTTTAAATGCTGTTCTCTAAGAGTGTGCATCTACCCTATTGCTATTTTAGTATTTTCAGGTGTCAGGTTTTGTTTTTTGACTTTCATTTACCTATCCTTTGATTGCAATATTAGAAATGTGCCACTTTTTTGTGCTGGGAACACTCAGTGCATGGTGTTAGGACCATACCAACAGCGCAGTTATATAGCGGTTTCACTGCTGTATCAGTGATAGCAGAGCTCAGCTCAAGATCAGGCAGTGGATAGACTTACCACAAGGACTGTCTACAGTACTACTTCCAATGTTGCCTCAAACAGTTCAGTCTCAGATAATACTGACATTTTAATTCTCTGTTTATTCTCTCTTAACCATAAGACAGGAATTCTTTTCTCCAGGCAATAAGCTATATTGTAGTTAAGAGACTTTAGATGCTACCTGCATACTGAAGCACTCAGTAAAGGTGCGTTATTTTCTCAGTCCCAAAAAAGCACTGGCAATTCATTTATCTCTCTGCACAGGGGGCAGTGAGAAAGAACTGAAAATGTATGTAGCTACAATGTTCATGAAGAGATCTAAGTTGGTTAGGATTTAAAAATAAGCCAGGAAGTATATAGTCAGTCACTATTCAAAACAAGGCAAGAAGAAAAGGGGAAAGAAAATAGAGCAGACAGTGCACAGCTATGCTACTGAAAGGCAGCAGCATCATTTCCCTCCTTGTCACTTGTTCACTAATTCACCAGCAACACTAGTAAATCAGCACAACATCTTAATTTTGACACATCAAGTACAAGCATGCAGCAGCGCATCCTGGAAAAGGTTAATTCATAGCCAGGCTATACGTTAACATGCTGTACCCAAGCTCACTATAGGGAAGTTTGCTGCATTGCCAGCATACCAGATCAATATTTCAGAGGTCATTATCTCATCCCTTTTTCAGCTGCTAACTTTGGATTGCTGCCAAAGAAAGGCAACCCCGAGCAAGATGATACCTAGTACATTAGGCAAGGCTACTGGGAATTCGAGCAGGCTTTACTTTTCACTGAGATCAGTCTGTTCTCTGGTTCCAAACAGCACAACAGCTTCATCATATATAAATGGTCAGACATGTGGGTCAACCCCCCTACAATAGCATGTAAAAGAAGTTGTACAGAACTGCATTTGTCAAATATACTCTGAAGGGAAGTGAACCAGATCTTCTGGTTCATTATGGGAAAAAGGAGACAACAGTTGCCAAACTGAACCAGTGCACTCCAGTGAAATTTTACATGTACACTGCGACAGGACTAACTGCAGACAGAGTTAAACAATAAGCAAACCAATAACCGTATCCCTCTGCAAGAACATCCCATGCACTTTTACATGGGTAAAACATGACAGAAGTTTGCTTTCGCTCTATATTGGTAGTAAAGCCAGAATCTTTAGAGCAACTAGATCATGGGTTTTAAAGTTAAAATCACCTTCACTTTATGCAGCTCAGCAGCCTATATCACATGTTTGCCATAAACTACCATAATATTAGATAACACTGATGCATGGGCTTACAAAATGTGAACCAATGTAGTGACACCAAGTGAGAATTTTAACTGTGCTCACCATCCAGTTTAATATTGCAGCTTCAAACCAGTGTGGGCAAAACATAAAATAAAAAGGAAAAAAAGAACCTTCCTCATACTAAAAAACCCCACTAACAGTTACTAAGCTACCTGCCAGACAACCCCTGAAGAGAGAGATACTGAACTCTTAAGGTTACATGCAGGAAGTTATGTCAAGTGGACAGATCTTTGTCAAGAACCCTTAACCCTTTGTAACTGAAGTTTGTCAGTCTAAAAGAAAACACAAAGCCACTGCTGGTAAAGTTTGCAGTTGACATAACCAAAGTCATAAAAAATAATGAAGATGAATTTCCATTTGTCTGGGATGCCAAGCTATCTTGGGCAACATATTTTATCATAATAAAACTCAATGCCAGTCATCAAAGACCCGAGACTAACACCGAGGACTTACATGTGTAAATAAGGTTCACTGAAACTGGCTTCAAGCCTTGAGGGCCATACACTTAAGAGACTTCAAAAATCAGACAGGACATTCAACTGAATAGGCTCTTGTAGAAGCAGCCCCTCAATGAAATAAACTACTCTGTCTGTATGGACAAGGGACACAAATAGCAGAGAAGTGGATTTCCACTGCACCCAGTGGCAATACTTTTCTGTATTTTCTATTGCCTTGTCTAAAAGCTGGTGTTAAAACGAAAGATCAGTAAGGAGTTCTGAGAATAACTCATAGTTTGGAAAGTTTGCTTTGAATTGAGAATATCTCTGAGCAAATATGCATACATTTTCAAGCCACAAGAAGTCTTACTTTAATAGAGAGAGGTTTAGGCTAAATGGATTGTGCTCATGCTCAGATTGTTCCTTTTCTCTGATTGCGTCCTCATTCAGGATGAGCCATCACCAAACCTGACTGTTTAGTCAGACTACATCTGAATCACACCATTTAGACACATCCTAGCAGCACACCAGAACAAGATATAACTCATCTTTCCCAAAAGTCACTGATAAAAAAGCAAGACCATGAAATGCCCTAATGATTTCTTAGTTACACAACTGGAAAGCCAGGTCTGCAGAGTGTCCTCAAGTCCACTTGCCTTGCTTTAAACTACAACTCATTGACTTGTTATCAGGTTCAACTTATTTTAGGGCTCAGACACACAAACAAGATAACCTGGTAAACTGAGTCCCAGCTGCTGTCTGTGCATCTACTTGTAGCCACAACAAACAGCATGTGCATCTACTTTAGCTTTTTAGCTTCATCAGGGTTACATTTTTTAAGCAAGTTCCCCTATTATCCTGATTTATCATATGTTGTTTCATAACATGGAAGCAAAACTGCTTTCAGATTAAAACACAGGAGCAGATTTAGTACCTGCTACTCTACAAACCCCCTTCTTTGCCCCCCACTAGCATAAGCACAGCCACTGTGTATGCCTCAATTTACTCATCTTCCACTGGTTAAGAAACCAACTGAAGATGCCATGTGCTGCGAACACCCATGATTACTCCAGCCCCAGCAGCACCCCACAGATACCACCAACCTTCATAAGTTACTATCCTATGCTTTTCCCTCCCACATACCCATGCCTTTGGGATGTGATCTCTCAATAACATATGCTAGCACCCAGACCTCACTCATCTGCAGTTTCCAGGCCTTCCTGAAGAACCTTTGGACAGACTCCAGTTCCTTACTGAAGCAGCTTCTTGTCAATAGGTTCCTGATGAGAGACTGAGGAGTCCTGCACCAGCCCCCCGGCCTTCTGTCCAGGCAGCATCACTGCTGCTGTGTGTGCTGCAGAGGTGGCTCCTGGCTGCTCTGTGGTGCTCAGATAACCGCACACATCTAGGCTAAATTCCTCCCAAAGGGAACTTTCCTCTAAGGTTAACATCTCTGTGCATGTGAGGAATTGCTCAGCACTTGGTATTTTAAGCAGCAGGGGGCACTCCTGACAGTGGAGGATTATAGATACAGGAGTAACCTGGGAGCAGAAAGAAATCACCTATTTCAGATCATTTGTCCAAGTAATCCAGCACTGTCTGCACCTTCTAGAAAGAGTGATCCAAACAGCTGAATTGAGAGGATATTGTAACAAATGGGTCAGAATAACCTGAAGTCTTTATGTACAACTATTTATATACAACACATTGGTACGGTTAAAAATTCAGGAGTCTAAAACTCCTTATGGGCAGAGCATGCACAGCATTGACTAAGTTCAGTATACATAGACAGCGTTCAAATCTGGGAGGCACAGATGCCTTTAAGGGAGGCTGGGAAGAAGGCTGACATACAGTCATGAGAACCATTAATACATACTGCATGTGCAGTGTGATCCTGCAATGGCAAAATCATGCTAAAGGTTTGATTTATGTAGTAAACCTATCAGTATAATCATGAGAGAAATCTTGCTCTAATGTGTGTATGAACTGAAATGCTACCAGAGAGAATGGCCACTTATAGCAATATCTATCCTGCATAAACAGTCAAAGAAGGGGCTGAGGTTTTGTGTGAAGGTCCAAATACCTCAAAACTGTGATCTTTCAATAATCTACAGCAAAATGGACTGAGAGAGCCTTTCAAGAACCTGAAAAGGAAATTCCATGCCCTTGTCTTTTTAATTTGAATCATATCAAGGAGTCTGTTTAAAAAAATTGTGGAACCAGTTGAACTGTCTAGCAGCTCCTGTACAGCAGTTCACACGATACATTTGTACTGCTGCTTTTTGACATAAATCCCTAAAGCTATGGAACGGGTAACAGTTTCTCTCCTGAGAGAGCTGTAATGGTAACCTATGACAGAAGTGACTCCAGATTCTCAGACACTTAAGAAACAGAAACAAGTTTTCTTCTTGCAATCTAGGTATCACATTATGTTATTTCAGAGTTCATGCGTTGTTCGAATTGCTGTTTACATGGGTTTTGAAAGAGGGGCACTGGAAATTCTTCCTAACATGCACATCACTAAATATTTACATTCAGGTCTAAGATGTCTTGTAAAATTTTAATAGGATACCCTCCTCTTTGAAAAAATAATAACAAAACCTCAACCCAAGCCCTAGTTCATATATGAAGCAAAACATTCTTAATACTGTCTAAACGGTCATTTCTTCCCAAAGCACAAGGATGTTTATGTTCTTGCCTTAGGGGAGATAAACAGAGCAGCATACCACTCCATATTTGTAAATGTTAACTCTACAGGGCAGAAACTGGCTTCTGTATGCACCAGGCTTCTGTTTCTTCGCTGCTCAAAAAGCCATAATATGACATACAGGTATGTGTAACTTGAAGCAACAAAGATATATGGCTGTGCCACAGAAGAACATGCAGTCTCAATGTTTATCCCACATATCATCTCGACTCCAAGAAACTTCTCAAAATTGACTCCAGAAATTCATTTGAGGTACCAATCCAGCTGTGTAATAGTATATCTGGGATAATTCCATGAGTCTGTGGGTCAGTTGCATCCTCAGATCTGGTGTAGATCAGAAGCAACTTTCCTAGATTAAGTAGCGATGACTCTGCTCTCGTGTGGCACATTTATATTACTACTTTAAAAATATTCAAGAAAATGCTCTGAGAATTAATAAGATTAATAATAAGATTAATTAATAATAAATAAGATTAATAAGATTAATTAATAAGATTAATTAATAACATGTCGATCCGCCAACTGAGTATCATGTAAGGTAGAAGTACTCGCACCAATATGTAGAAGACTGAGAGCAAATAACTCTAGAAAGGCCCTTTTATTTGCATGTGTCATTCTAGAATGGGCTCCTAAAGGCATCCTGGTTAACAGAACATAACTGTTTGCCAAATATGTGCTTTAAAAAAAGCAGTCAACTGTATGGCATACTCTGAGTGGTGGTAGAGCCGTCTAGGTTTTGTAATACAAAGACTGCATTAAGTTACAACACGCTGCCAATGGCAAAAGAAGTGAAACAACAAAAATCAAAGCCGTATAAGATTCTTGAATGAGTACTTAGTAGGGAAGGTTAAACCTTAACAGGAGTGTCTTAAGTTTAATGTATCAGGGCATCCACTCAGATGGCTAAACATGGATTTAGGATCCCCTGTGATTCAGATGTTTATAGTTTGGCAACCAAACCCAGAGTTGGGCATCGAAGTCAAAGTGTCTAGCATACCAGAAGTCTTTATACCTACAGTCTAACAGCATGCAGATACTGTCATTCTGCCTAGAGGATCCTTAGGTTCACTCATCTTCTAAAATCTTGGCAGATTTCAGCTCTAGTAGTCCTTAATTTCTGGAGAAACTAATGAGATCTTTTGCATTTCTGCTAGCTCTGCTCAATTGACCGTTGCTCCAGGCTCCTGTGGCTCCCTATGAAAAAACCCCACAATATTACTGATCCTTATTTTGTATGGCCAAAAGCAAGTTGAGGAAATGGCTGCTGTTGTTTTCAAATGAACACTAATTGTGCAATTTGGAATTTGTTTTTGACTCACTGTAGGTTCGCAGCAAGAGCAAAGCAGCTAAGGCTGGACTGTGTGAGGGAGACGAGGTGGTGTCTATCAATGGCAAGCCTTGTGGTGACTTAACCTATGCTGAAGTTATCGTTCTGATGGAAAGCCTGACTGACGTCCTGCAGATGCTTATCAAGAGGTACAGCAATGCTCAGAATGCTTTGGTGCAATTCTGTTCAGTGAACCACACAAAAACAATGGGTTTGAATGCACTTTCTTCAGACTTATACTACAAGTTTCTGATGGTCGTCTTATTAATGCCTTTAACTCTGCTTGTCTGTATGGAAGAGAGAAGACAATTTGATCTGAAGGAACTACTGTATATAATTTGAACAGCACAGTTCAGGCACAGAATTTAGTGTAGTCTCCACATTTTATTTTAGTATTAATATTTACGAGGTGACCACTACCATATCTGCATACTACAGAGTCTTAAGTTCAATTATTCTTTCCACCCCTTTGAAGTAGTGAAGTGTTGTTATTGTCCACAGATAGGGAAGTGAGGCTTACAAAAAGCAAAGCCAGTATAGTTGTAGAAAGTGTGCTATACACAGATATGCCTCGATGATGACATGGCAAATGGTCTTCTTGGTGGCAAAATGTGTTAGTAGACAGAAGGGGGAGAGGGTCTGGAAGCCATGAATTCTATTTCTGTAGTTGTTATCACTCCTCTGGATGAGGTGGGAAAGTCACAGCTCTCTCATTTGCAAACATTGATGTGTGAATTGCAGTTTTCTTTGAGAATGCTTCAAGCTTCGAAGAGAACCTTCCTGTAAATTTGCAAGCAAGCCAGCATTACTGGTGATGGCACATCAGTCTATCCCAGTGACTGGTTTGTCACTTGTCATCAGTGTAATAAATGCAGTCTTGAGTTCAGAATCGCTTACAGTAAGCACATTCTTCCCAGACTTTGTGAATTCAGACAAGATGAACTCCAAATTATCTTCTGTGTCCGGGAAGAGGAAGAAGAGTGAGAAAATACCTGAGACTTCCACACTCCTTTTAAGGAATTATGGCTCTACCCTGAGCTACTGCAGTTGCCTTTGTCTGCTCTCCCATGGGCAGGACCAGGAGGACAGGAGGGGTCACAATTTATCAAAGTAGCTAAGAGAGCAGTGTCACTGTAAAGGCTGAAAGCACTCTGGTGCAAAAACCCCACTTGTCTCTGGTTACCAGCGCGTGAAATTCCTCTGTGGTTTCTGCAGCCTGTGCACAGGAACTTTCCTCAAGTGTCTAGTAGTTCAAAGTTGCAATTCTACCTCCAAACAAAGATGCTCTCAAAGAGTATTCACTTTATTTATAACAGACATTTTGAATGGCCTGTCTGCACACATTGGCTTGGGCTGGGTAATGGGATGAGATGAGGGGAACTGTGATAGCTGAGAATTACAGCTTACCTTCTCCATAGTGCATAGCACATGATTCTGGTTCACCAGTGTATCGTTTTAATGTTCCTCATGTGATATCTGCATTCTTGTTTTTAATTCATGACTACTTGAACTGCACTTGTAAAAATGGTATTTGTGGCTGACTAGCTGTCTTCTTTGCAGCCAAAGAAATAGCTCCATATGCTTTGACTACTGCTTGTTGCTGCTCTGTAACTGATATCTGAGTTGGTCTGAAGGCCACAGCTCTAGCTGAAAATGACAGCACATCTTCCATTCATTCCATTGTCTTTGCCTGAATGTATGGTGAACAAGACACATCCTGAAAATCGGAACCAAAACAGGCCACATAATTCACTGTTTCATGGAATAAAACTGTTGGAAATCTAAAGAAAACTGCTGTTGATCAGCATTCTGAAAGTAACTAAAATGTTCTAAAGGAATTCACTGTGAAAATCTTTTCATTTCTGCTCACTAGCTCATCTGCCCCAAAATCCCAGCCCCCATTGGAAGTATCCTGCAGGGTATAAGAGAATAAATGGAAACATTCCCCTTTCCTTGCCACCTCCTTTGTGGGTAGTAGCCCTCTCAGCACTGCCACTAGAAGGATTTTCCAGGAAGTGTCTTAGCATCCTTCAAGAGCAATGAGAACAAATCCTTCCTTTCCAGAGTAGCCACTTGTTAGCAGCCATCTAAAGGAAATGCTGGAAATCATGAGGCAAGAATAATGCCTAATTAAAGTGGTGCTCCAGTGGCGATCTTTACATCCAAGCGTCTTTGGCTGGCAGGGAAGACTATTTCTCCTTGGGAAGCTTCCAACTGTTCCTGAACTATTTGCATGCATTAGATTTTCATAAGCATTCATTGCCAGCCCATCTCTCCTCTGACTAAGCTTACTGGGAGGAAAATTAAGCTTCTAAAGTATTTTTTACAATGCTACTTGGCCTTTGATGTCTACAAAAAGATTTCCCAATCCCCTGTAAACCACAGTCAGTCAGTACCCAGCAGTGCACACAAAATCTTGGGTTCACAGGATAAGAGGAAGGAGATGTCCTGCAGGGAAGGCCCTCTCCAGATGCCATGTGGGAGAGCATCTTACCAACCTTCCCGACAAACGTTGAGCAGATGTACTAAGAAACATCAAGAGTGAGGAACAGAGATGCGGGCCTGTCCTTTTCACATCAGTGGCAGCAACTCCTGGGCTACTGCTGAATCTAGAAAGGAAATGTCTACGGGGAAGTAGGGAGTGTGCTCAGTTTAAACCAAAGGGGGGTTGGAACTAGATGAGCTTAAGGTCCTTTCCAACCCTAACTTTTCTATGGTTTGATTCTATGATCTATGAAATGCACCACATAGGGAGGTAAAAATGATTCTTGGTCAAACTCTGCAGTGCTGACACCATTTATCATTTTCTGAAACTACCCCAGGGGTGTTCCTGCAGTGAGCTGGAAAGAGCTGAGGCAAAAAGAGTAATTTGATAAACCAGAATCTTAAATGACAAAAAAGAGATCAGACCCAGTATTCTGCCTCTTGACACATGGATACACATTGATATGTAGAGCAGAAGTATATCCATAAGTAGCAAAGGCCTTTTAAGGTGGAAATCTTTGTGTCCCACACATATACACAATCACTCAGCTACCAATAAAGGCTAGATGCAGCTGGCCCAGCCCCAGGTCTCATATCTTACAAGGAAATGTTTACAGATTTCTGTAATTTATCTGTACTTAGGAGCTGTACAGTTGATCATCCAAATAGCATAATACAATGGAACCCAGCAACACTCACAAGCAGCTCTCTAAATTAAAATCTGTCTGACCTTTGTGTTTCATGGACTTTACATATTTTGTGCTATTTGAGGCAGACCATTGCAAACAGTTATGTTGTACAGCTGGAAAAGTAAGTGACATTGAAGTTTCTTTGGTGCACCGACAGATTTATTTCTTCTGTTGCTTCTTCCAGTCTTTATTTGTAGGGGGGGGATCCAAAGTTTCAGAATACCAGAGACCTGCTTTTGATTTCAGAAACCTCCACAATACTTGATATTAATACTTTTCTACATACCTACCATTTCCATTATTTAAACAAGTGCTTTGCCACCTTCCAGTCAACAGAAAACCTTAATAACATGCTGCAGTCTTTCTGTACAAAAACCATTTTCTCTCCAATTAATAGCAGTCAGTACAGAAAGAAGCTAGAATATACTCCAGGAGTCCTAATACCAGTGAAACAGCCTAACTGGGCCAAAAGAATTAATAGTTTAAAGAAGGGAGATACACTGAGGTATGTTGTTGGCTTCAGAAAGTCAAAGTAACTTCTGTCAGTTAGAAATAGATATTTTTAATACCTAGGAAATAGTGTATCGGTTCACTACCTTTTTACACTGGATCACTAGAATAGGCCCAGAATGTTTTAATTATTCCATGATATATAAGGATGATCTATAAAGGATGATTTACGGGAATTCTTTGAATGTGTATTTTCAGTATTCATTCCTCTCCCTCTGATCCTCATCCAGCACATTTCTGTTCCTTAGAGAGTAAACTGCTTGGGATGAGGATGGTGCCTAAAACAGTTGTAAGAGTAGCCACAGACCCAAAAATTAACCACTCTTTGCCATGCAGTTAATTTTCTCATGCATATGGGAAGTACTGTCCAAGAAGTCTCAGCAGCATTGTCTGGAAACACTTTAATAGAAATGTGTCTGTGGAAGCATACCAATGTTAGGAATGATGTAACTCAACAGTGCAGAAGGATGGCAATTGGATCATAGTTCTGCCACAGCAGTGCAATCTCCCTCTTACTGAGCTGTTAAATTGAGCAATTTTGAAAGATACAAAGATGCCCCAATTTAAGACATCTATATTCTGGGAAAATTTCCTTACTTGGATGGACTTGCCAGCAGGTACCACAATTAATATAGGGGAAAAACACAATAAGGAAATAGCTTTTGTAACTGTGCTTGCAATTGCTGTGCTTCCAGCAGCTTAATTTCTTGAATTACTTGTTTATATATGTGCAGATCCTTCAGTGGAATAAATGAAGCATTAAGTGCTGGAAGAGAAAACGGAAAAGATGAAAACATAAACAAAGAGGACTATAGGGAGAGTACTACAATGCAAATTAACACAGCAAAAGAGATACCTCATGGAGATTTATGCATCACAGAGATACATAGTGAATCTCACCAGGGAGCAGGAGAAAGGAACATACACTTTTCTGCAACAAAACAAGAGAGCACACAAAGCCAAAGAATTACTCCTAAAGTGATAGGCACCTCCAAAGTGCTCGTAACAGATGAGACTGCTCTCAGAGGGAAGACAGAGGAAAGAAGGCCAGGTACTATGGTTGAGCTGCAGCTGTCCCTCGCAAATGAAAAGCACAAAAGTACCCATGCTCCTGCTGTGACTCTCTTAGGGGCAGAAAAATGCACTCTTTCAGGAAGAGAACCCAGTGCACAAGATGGGACTAGCCCTGTCATCACGATTCCCCTGGGCATGAAGGAGGGCAACATCCAGTGGTCAAACAAAGTTGTCCAGTTTTCTAACAGCAAAGAGATCAAGAGGATCCAGGGTACAGCTCCAGCTCTCCCGAGGGTGGAGGTGATCCTGGACTGTTCAGACAGGGAGAAGGAAGCACCCAGGTCTCCAGCTGAAAGGGGGTGTGTTAATTCTCAAGTGGAGGAAGGGCAGTCAGAAGCACCTCCTTCCCTCCTCTCCTTTGCAATCTCATCAGAAGGCACAGAGCAGAGAGGAGACAACCAGCACTCGGAAAGGGATCACAGACCACTCAAGCACAGGGCAAGGCACGCAAGTAAGTATGTCTCATCTAATCATTTGCACTGCCCCAGGCTACCCTTTGTAACTTTAAACGTAATTTCAGAATGTACAATGCAGTAGGAAAAATATGTTAAGGGTTTTTTCTGCAGTTTTCTAACTTTTTCTCTCTATTTTTCTTCTAAATTATGTTTCTGTTCTTGCTTTACATATTTTTTTCAGGGTAATGCTTTGCTCCTGGTGATGAGCCAAGAGTACACCCGTGCCTTAACTGTGCTGAATAACTTTGCTTTGATGACTTTGTCCAGTTAAAAATATTTGCATCTCCAAAAAAGACTGAATTCTGATGGTCTTCTAGCATGTATTCAGAGGCAATCTGTAGAATATTGTTGCTTGAACATGCCTAAGTGAATCCTGTGGATTTCTCCTTTTATAGAAAAAACTTTGTGTTGTCATTCACACCATCTGAAATCAAAGCCATGGCACTGCTCTTGAAAGTTAATCAAAAACTGCTAGTAGAAAAGCTCCATGTTGCCTGCAGAAGAGGTTTTGACAGACATTAGCATGTGTGTAAGTGTTACATGATCCTTCCAGTTTTGTCAGTCTTCTCCAGACTGTAAAGTGAACATGTTATTTCTTCTGACTCCCATACCCAGAGGTGAGCTTCAAAATGTGTCCAAGAAGTTTACATGTAACTAAACTTGCAACTGGGTACAACAGTCATTCACTGACTGTAGATAAGCATTATTATTTATCTATTCATTTATTTACTATTTTATTCATTTGGGATCTTTCGATTGACTGCTTGCTCTTTCCCAACAATGTTAAGAATCCTGTCTGGGGATTTAGCAGCAGTATGTCAAAGGTGCTTGAATGTGTGCAGTGATATACTGTAGCAACAAGCTATTTCATATGCAGTGTTGGAACTAGTCTGCTAACCCCCTGCTAATTCCTCTGTAAGCATATTTTTAGCATGATAACCATTTGTACCTTATTGGCAAGTGGATTAAACAGTTACTTTTGCCTAAGTGTCTGTATGCAATCCACATATCTTTGGCATATTGAATGAAGCAAAAAAGAAATGTGCACATGCTTTACATTTTGGCTGTGAAGTTAGAACCAGCTGTGAGACTATGCCTGTCTTCTTCAGAGAATTACTTGCCTTCACTCTGCAGACAAAAGTACAAGGAATGAATTACATATTACACTATGGACTCTTCTTTCAAGTAGGACATAGATTCTGTCCTCTTCCCACCTCATCTATGACAACCTCAGCTGCTTCTAATCTAGTGGCAGGACATTATCTTTAGGAACCACTGATGTAATCTATGAAGGTGTTTGCTCTTAGTATTATTATTATTTGTAAAATACTGTCTACACATTAGAGCAAACACATTCCCAAGCTTAGGGGAATAACCTGTGTGCAGCAAACAGGATGTGTGGATTTTCTTAAACTAAACCTTACAATGCAGCAGTTAAGCCTAAACTGGAGAAGAACATTTATTACAGGGCCTTGATCTCTTCAAAAGAATTGTTTTGCTGTAACTAGTCATCAGATTCTATTTACGTGAACAGGTAACATTTCTTCTGCCACCTTTTGAAACTACTGGTTAAATAACTACCCAGGTGAATTAAGGAAAAATACGCTAACAAAATGGAAAGCTTTGCTTTTTGCAGAACTGTATGGGTACCTGATGAATCCCCTTCCCAGAATAACACTCACTGCCGATGCAAGCGTGCTATTTGAAAGCAGAGAACTTACATGCTTTCTGTTTGCAGAGGCACTCCTAACACTAAACCTATACTTTTGGGAAATGTCCTCAGTGACTATTGTAAGACTTAGCCAAAGATTCTGTGGCTTGGCTCTCTCACTATAAAATGCCATAAACTGCTGGTTTGGGTGCTATGCTCTGTACTCTTATAGGTTCTTGTGAGAACCATTGGTCCAGCCATACTGTTATCTGGCATAAAGGCAAAACTCCAATTGCCTTTAATAGAAGTATCAGCCTCCATCTATTGACATGGTTAAAACGAGCATTGACAGAAAATCCATCACATGGCTTTCTTCACTGAGTTTGCTTTATTTATGCCTGCAAAGGATTTTATTTTTTTGCAAATTAAGTGGAAGGTGATCATTTATTTAGACAGCTTCAACTTCTAGTTCTTTTAAAGGGAGAAGCTACTGAAGCTGTCATTCATGAGATGTGGTGGTAGAAGGTAAGGAAGGTAAGGCAACAGGGATACCACCTGACTAGCATTGTCCTGTGAGGCACAGGCTCCATGTCACATAATGAGGAAGGAGTCATGCTGATGTACAGTGCATCTATCAGCTTTATAGCTGCATCTATTCCCGTGCCACATGAATTGATGAAAACAGATAGTTTATGCTTTAAGAAATACTTATTATTGATATATGCTACTGAATAATCTTGAGAAGTTAGTTGAGCCTCCTTCAGTCAGGTCTTAGATGTGTATTCATTCCTGCCACAATTGCAAAATACATCTTCTGAAGTTGTTATATCCCATACAATTCTGTATTATGTTTCAGGTAAGTAATGCTTGTTAGAACACTGAAACCTGCTTTCACTGAGTACCAAGGCCAAACTCCCATGTCTTCCAAGAGGCTGAAAGTTTACACTAATAGTTTCTATGTATGCCTTTTGGGATATTTACTTGCTTTTAAACAGCTATTACAGAGAAGCATACCAACTTACAGCAACTATACACATTCTGTAATCCATAGGAGTAAACACATAAACGGCAGAAGCTGCTACCGCTGTCAGACAGAATACAGTTAGTCTCATTTGGTCTCAGATGTTGAGCAGTCATGAGCCTGGCTGCCTGAGAATCTCCACTGTAAGCCCAGGAAGTGTGGTCAAACATTTGGCAAATGCCAGCCCACAGAAACTGGATAAATGAAAACAATATTGTCTGCCTGTTGCTGCCGCGATTACTTATGGGAATAAAAAGCAAGGGTGCCAGAAACAAAGACACAGGTAATGCTCCTGTTGAACTAAGAGAGTGTTAAAGAAAGTGATGTGGCCTTTGAACCTGCACGGCTGTGACTCTAACAAATGCTAGATAGAGAATTTACAACACAGTTGATGTTGTGGGAAAGGCTTAAGTATAATGACCTCACTATATAAAAGAAATGTTTTAATAAGGGAAAAGTGGCAGTGGGTAAATTTGGGTATAGATAATTGCAGAACTATTTGTTGTTCATCTCCTTGTATTTTTGTAGGCCCCATACAATTAATGTGCACTTTGACTCCTTCCACAGGGCTCCGGCGAAGTGAGAGTCTTTCAGAGAAGCAGGTCAAAGAAGCCAAATCTAAATGTAAAAGTATTGCACTGCTGCTGACAGCAGCACCCAATCCCAATTCCAAGGGGGTGCTGATGTTCAAGAAGCGTCGTCAAAGGGCAAGGAAATATACCTTAGTCAGCTACGGCACTGGGGAGTTAGAACGTGACGAAGACGAGGGTGAAGAAGGGGAAGGTCAAGAGGGGGACAAAGAAAACACTTTTGAAGTGAGTTTGCTTGCAACAAGTGAGTCAGAAATAGATGAAGATTTCTTCTCTGACATTGACAACGACGGTAAGATTGTGACATTTGACTGGGACAGTGGTCTACTGGAGGTTGAGAAGAAGACAAAAAGTGGAGACGAGATGCAGACACTTCCAGAGAGCACAGGTAAAGGGGCCCTCATGTTTGCCAAGAGGCGTCAGAGGATGGATCAGATTACAGCTGAGCAGGAGGAGATGAAGGCACACACAGTGCATACAGAAGAAGCAAGAGAAGCAACGTTAGAGAACTTCCAGAAGCTAAGTTCTACAGTCTATCAAACAAAAGAGGAAGAAATGTCAAGACAGCAAACCAGTGTGAGCAAAAGCTACACAGAGGTGAGCCAGAATCATAGCAAAATGCTACAACAAAATGGCTTTGGCTTAGCACCAGACACAAATCTCTCTTTTCAGTCCTCTGATGCTCAAAGAGCAGCTTCCTTGAATAAAACAGCGAAACCCTTCCCTTCTGGGGTTCAAAACCGAGCAGCTGCACCATTTTCACCCATAAGAAACATTACTAGTCCTCTTTCAGATATACCAGCACCACCTCCTTACTGCTCTGTTAGCCCACCACCTGAGGCTTTATACAGACCTGTTTCATCTCCTGTAGCCAGCAGAGCTGCCCCATCTGTGTGGTTACCCAGTGAGCCAACAGAACACATAGCATCTCGAGATGAAAGGATTGCAGTACCAGCCAAAAGAACTGGGATACTGCAAGAGGCAAAGAGAAGAAGCACTTCAAAACCTATGTTCACTTTCAAAGAAGCACCCAAAGTAAGTCCTAATCCTGCCCTGTTGTCCCTTGTACACAATGCAGAGGGCAAAAAAACTACTGGGGCTGGTTTTGAGTCAGGACCTGAAGAAGACTACCTCAGTTTGGGAGCAGAAGCTTGCAATTTCATGCAGACTCAAGCATCTAAGCAAA
Organism: Agapornis canus; assembly: GCA_036873685.1. Lineage (NCBI taxonomy): Eukaryota > Metazoa > Chordata > Aves > Psittaciformes > Psittacidae > Agapornis > Agapornis canus. The sequence goes on along the minus strand of JBAFWW010010634.1, from coordinate 30,826 downwards.
AGGCCCCTCCTCCTGTTGCTCCAAAGCCTTCAGTCAAGATCTCTCCCACTGCTGGTACTCCAGTTTGGTCACCTCCAGCTGTGGCTTCTAGCAAGGCTCCTTCTTTCCCAGAACCAGCCTCCCCTCAGGCAGCACATCCTGCACCACTCAAATTTCCACAGTATCCTCATTCTCCAGTCCAGCCCCCAAGTACTCTCAGCCTAGCTGGTCCTTTCAAAGGGCCTCAGGCAACCCTAGCAAGTCCAAACCATACACCCAAGACAACCACACCAGTCACATCAAATGCTGGAGAAAGCAAGCCACCCTTTGAGATGCCACCAGCTATGAGTGGAAAAGGAGCACAGTTATTTGCCAGAAGGCACTCTCGAATGGAGAAGTATGTGGTAGATTCAGAGACTGTCCAGGCACACATGGCACGAGCCTCGTCTCCAACTCCATCTTTACCAGCTTCTTGGAAATATTCATCTAATGTCCGAGCACCTCCACCTGTTGCTTATAATCCCATCCACAGCCCTTCTTATCCTCCTGGTGCTACCAAGCCTTCCTCTAAGTCCACTGCTCCTACCAAAACCACAAAAAGAAAACCTAAGAAAGGTCTCAATGCTTTGGATATTATGAAACATCAACCTTATCAACTTGATGCATCTTTATTTACTTTTCAACCTCCGAGTACTAAGGAAAGCCTTGCTACTAAGCAGACATCAAAGTTGTCCACTTCAAAGCAAGCTCTACCTTTAGGACTGCCTACTGCTGACTCTCCTACTTATGCTCGGGCATCTTCAGTGTACTCCATGCCAGCCTACGTTTCACAGCCTTTGTTCCAGTCAGATGCCCCTACCCCAGTAAATGAATCATATGCACCTACAAGCTACCCTGCATTTTCTAAGCCAGAAAGTACCACATCCTCTTTGTTTACTGCTCCAAGGCCAAAGTTTTCAGCGAAGAAAGCTGGTGTCACTGCACAGGTGTGGAAGCCATCCATTATTGAAGAGTAGCCCTTATAGCTGAAACTTAGTGTCCATTTTGCTTGCAATCAATTGTCTGCAGTGTTAACCTGGCACACAAACAATGCCAATAGTATTCCTTAGCTTCCTGAATAATGTCAGATATATCACCTTAAATCTGGGTCCAAAACATTTGAACTTTTTTAAGGAATTAAAATAATCAGAGGCTTTACATACGGAACATCCTGAAATGAACAGATACCATTGTACTAAGTAAGCAGGACACTAGGTTTTTGCTTTAGGACTCCTACATCAGAAATAACAGTAAACAATATTGCTGGTATGTGAGGTTAATAGAGAAGAGCTTTCTTTCTGTCTTTCTGCCTCCCCTCCCCAACTACGTTCTAATGACCTAGGGATTTGAGGACTTTTTTATTTTTAAAGAAGTGCCTTCTTAAATAATATTAACACATATTACTAACATAGCTTAACATAGATAGAGTGTTAGACTCTGACTGATCAGTAATGGAATACAACTGGATAGACCTGTGACCTGCACAGAGCACCACTGAATTGAGTCAGAATCTGTCTTGGCTCAAAGGTCCTTCCACAGGAATCCGATGGTGCACCAGTTTGCAAGCTGTGTGGATCAGCTGTGATCCAAAATCATGAACTGCCTCTGTTATTCACAGAGAACGTGCTGTATGAGGTGGCAGAGTGTTCTGAAGGCTTTAAAAGAGGCGGAATGACTGTTGAAGAAACTGTTAAAGATTTCCCATTTTGGGGAAATCTGACACCCCAAGTGCAGACATGTTCTTAGCCAAAGTTTGCCTTCAATCCAGTAAGATAAAAGCTAGAAAATCAAAATTATTGAACAGTCAGAGAGACGAGCTGGAATTTCCAGCTGTAATGCAATGCAATAGCTTCTTGTGAAAGCAAAGTGACTGAGAACTGAAGGGATGCATATAGTCAAGGGTACTGATTCTTGCAACCAGAGTAGTATATGCCATAGAAATTAGCACTTAACTGTAAATCATAACTATGATCATGTGTCCTCTCATACACATTTTATGATTTTCACTTGAAGCTTTACAATGCTTCTTCACACTTTAAACCTTATTACTCTGGTCTTAAACTTTCACCTATTACTTGTCATACTGGAGACTAAGGATTGAAATACTGCTACTGTAGAGAATTAGTAAGTCTGTGGTCTTAAAACCTACTGTGTAATACTGCAGTGAGTGAACAGTCTTGCTGAAATCAAGGAGCTATATTTGAATAGTTAAGCATGTTTTCCCAGTAAGTAGTCCTGTTACCATCAGCAGTGCTAGGTCTGAAACAAGATTTTGTTTCACACAACCTAAGGGTATCAAAATTCATCCCAAGTGTGAAGCTAAAGATTTTAAAGCACCACTGTGTGAATAAAAGTGACAGTACCTGTTGATTTTAAACTACCACTAAGGTAGCTACAGACCCAATTGTGCTGTTCTATATCACACGGTTTTAGTAGAACTATCTGTCTTGATGAAGAAAACATTCCCCAGTATGAACAGTATCTCCTTATTTTGGTCCATGATGGTAACTCAAACTGCAGTCAAAGTTTAGAAGCGTTTGGTTGTACAAGCAGAAAGCAGACTGGAATCAAAGTCTAATCAAACCAATAAAAATCACTCCTTTCAATTTTGGATCTCCAAAAACCTACTCTCCCCTTTGTATTTTGGATTGGGGTACTGATTGCATTAGAAAATGACCAGCTGATCCATCTCCCTCTTAAAATTCAAGAGAATTACAGGAAATTGTTTGGGGAAAAAATACTTTGAAAACCCCAACAAAGCATTATACTGCGTTTACCTGGAAACTGAAAGCAAAATTTTAATCCTTTGGAGATCTCCCTTCTATCTCTTTTCCACTGTCAGTATCTGTATTTTTCTTCTATCATTAAACTGTCCCTTTCATCTTTGCCTGTTTGGCTTTATTTTCTTTGGTTTGGTTGCTCTTTTTTGTTTTATGTACAGGCTGACAATACGGGAATCTATTTTCTATGCTATCCTCTTGATATGAAGTCTCTTCCTCCCTTTCTCTTTCCCTTTACATTTCCCTTTCCTCACTCCTTTCTTCTCCTCAGTAAAAGACATCTGAACTTGCATACACTATTTTGGGTAGAAGTTTAAAATACTAGTATCTACTTGGAATAAAGATACCCTACCAAAGACAGGTCATGTTGCTAGAGAGATACACAGTCATCCAATCAGCCTCACATTGCCGTATATGGTTTTACTCACAGTCTCCTCCTGTGAAATACATCTGTAAATGATAATCACACGTCTGTGTTGTTCACCTACCACCACAAGAACACTTCCTCCATGAGGAAATTGCTAGCAGTTTTGTACTTCCACCACAAGTGCTGATGTTGATGCATGTGGCTATTAAGACACAGCAGCTCACATAGCATGGCCACCAGCTCCCATTAGGCTTAGGTCATTCATTTCTGGAATTCATCACCAGCAACCGAGTATCCTGTGTGAAAGGTGGGGATTAGGGAAATCTAACTTCTAGCCTATATATGTGCATATGGCATACCACTTTGCAAGTAAGAAATAATAAGTGTTATTATTCTGATTACCAGCAGAAGAAACAAGAGGTAAAGCTGAGACATACTCTCATACAAAGGAAATCAGCTGTCCAGAAAGATAGAAGTCAAGTAATAGGAGTTAGATGAGAGCTGTGGACTGAAACAGAAACTTTCTGTTTCCTGAGTCATCTGTCTAGAACTAAATTCACCTGAAAGACAGAAATGCATAGTTGTCATCTTTAAAATTATTTTCCTATTTCATTAATTTTCAGCACAACCCAAAAGTTCACTTAGAAAGTCTACAAAATCACACACGTTTACAGCAATAAGAAAGAAGTCAGCTTCTGTAAGAGCAGTATAAACTATAGCAACTAGCCTGTCTTCTTTTTACTTTGTCGAAAAGAAAAAAGACATGCAACTATGCTGAAAATTTGTATTTTGATCACATTTGGAGGTTTTGCTGCTATTTAAATACAAGTATTTCATATGAAGTATAGCAATGACAGGATTTTTTTAAGCACCAGTGAGAGTCAAAAGCAAAGCCACAGTGGCACTCAGCTAAGATCTTTTCAAAATCCCATTCAAAGTCCACCTCTGAATTCAATTCCCTATATACACATCCTTCTCCACACATGCTGCTTGGATCCAAGTTGGCTTCAGGACTCCTTTTACTAATCAGGTAAGTGTGGAATTCTCAAGAATATTTCACAAAACGAGCCTACTTGAAGTAACAGTTTTATCCAAAATGCAGTCTCTTGTGAAGGGGAAAGTTAGGGGAAAGTTGAGCTCTCACTTAGGGGAAAGTTGAGCTGTTTGTTGTCACAGGTTCAAATTCCAACCTAACCATGGTGTCAAACATAGTTGAAATGTCAAGAAAACGAATGGTTTGTGTAGAGAGGAGCCACCTGAAATTCCACTTTGAAAAGGCAGTGAGCTTTAGTAAATGGTTTTGTAAAAAAGCTGTTTGAAGTATTTTACATAATACGACAAGGTTACCAAGATCCAGTTGTTATGTTCACTACGTAAGCATAGGTAACAGTGACTTTAGGCCACCCGCTATAACAATACTTATAGTATGTTCACATTAAAAGAGGCATTTAAATGGCTTGTGTTGTTATAGCCCATTTAGTTATAGCACATGCCAGAGGTATTATACTGCACCAGTTTGGATCTCACAATCCAGATAAGAGTTTTCATGAAAACAGCTACCTCAGTCAAGAAGATATTCTAGGGTAACCACTTACCATGTTCCTGCTCAGCAAAAGATTACATATTCTGCAACAATTAGAAAGATATTTCAATTATTATTATTTTCTGTAGGAACCTTTATTGCGTAAATATTACCATCTCATACAAGTAAACCTTATTCATTTGCTCTTTGTTCTCTTATGGAAGAAGCAGTTTTGCCTGTGTCTTAAGATATGTGACCATATCCAGTGACAATAATCTTCTTGGTTCCAAAAGTACCTGGCCAATGGCATGGGACTTCATACTACACTTATATTGAGACCTGCAGCAGGGAATGCCCACTTTTTTCTTGTAGACACATTGACAATTCATTCCAAGATCAAGACAATGCCATTTTGGGATCAGCCATTAAGAGGAGCTTTCAGTTCAGTTTTGTCTGAAGTATACTTGCACTGATCCTAATTTTATATAACTACATCTGTTTCATTTATTTTTGTATGACTAATTTTATTTTATATGAGATACTCAAGAGTCAAGACACAAAATCAGCCCTAAAACTGTAGTGACCCATTTTGCTGTCACCACAGCAATCATGCAGCAATGAATTTCTTTCCTTTTTGCCAGAGTGCTGTTATTATTCACACTAAAATGAATGTTCAGAATGCAAACAAATCTGTATGCATTTGTAGTAATTCCTCATTACCGTGTGGTATTCCTCATTAACAGAGGTTCATGAAATACTCAAGGTGAATTAAAAGGATTTAATTATTCTGCACAGAGAAGGCTAACTATTTCCAGCCTTTTGTTGAAGTTTTCTAGATTATTCTTGGATGACAGAGTGTTCCCATCACTGGGCATGATTTTTCCCCACTGCTCTTTACAAAGAGATACTGTGAAAGAACCAAAATGCTACTACCCAGCAAAAACTAAAAAGTGAGCTTTGAAAAGAAGCAGGTCCTACCAACAGACCATTGCTCTGAGAGGTAACAGATCTACAGAAATAGTGTCCTAGATACTCCTATACATAACAGTTTTAGAAAGTGCTAAGGTAAACTCTGGTAAAAGATTATAAACAATTATGAAGAGAATGTGACAGTAGCTGATGTGATCTGGGAGGAGCACTGTTCATCAAGTATCCAGGACAATACCTCAACAAAGGACCAGCCTTGCTGTCATGCCCTGTTGCTCCAGCTTCCCTGTGGGGAATTCATTGTAGGGTAGGGAAATAGCAGTGAAACGACAGCACTCTTTGCAACTCATAATTCACAAAGTCTTTCTCCTCTCCTTTACCAAGATCCTTTTCCACATTTTATAGCTCTAGGAAAAAAGGAAAGGAAAGGAAAAAGATAGGAAAAAGATCAGTTCTGAACAGATCCATTCTTCCAGTCTTGCCTTTTTAAGAAAACTTGATACATCTTTCTTTGCCTCAAGTCATACACCCAGCATTCCACTGATGGTTTTGGCAGCGCAGCAAGGCAAGTGTAGATCTTAGTTACACAGCTTGGCATAATGTTGCTTTGTAATGACTGTACTCAGCTTGAAATAGAAACGTTATACAGAGAACAAACCTGACAAGACCCTCAAAAACCTCTGAACTACTTATTTGCTGGTAGGTTTCCTGAGACAATATGAGAGCCTGGTAACACCAGGTGCCACCATCACAAGTTCACAGTACCATGACAACAGCTGTTCTTACTTTATAGTACACATTACCTTTGCATGTCATTCTACAAGGGATGAGCTGGAATCACTGGGGAGCTATGCCTGGCAAGTGCTTTTCAGGTTGGTTCTTTAGTACAGGAAGCACATTTAGTTTTTCATTATACGATTTAAAAAGCAAGAAAAATCCTGAAGCTCAGTAAAATATGGTGTCTGAAGGACCTCTACAGAAGAACGCTTTCTTTGCAAGCTGAGACAAACCACATGATACTATTTCCATGGTTTTAACACCTGCTTCCTCGAGTACGGCAGGCAAAGACTTTATGAAGCATACTAATCCAGTCTCTTGTTATTCTCTGCAGTTTTCAAAGGAAAAACTCTATTCCTAACTGGTTTTAATTTCAGTCTACCTGAAACCTTCACAAACTTATGTGGCAGTATAAGCACAAGGAGAGCCTCTTTGTTCTACTGTGTGGTGTCCAAAGACCAAGTTCTAACAGAGTATTATCGCTGCTAACAGAGTTCTCAGGAGCTAGGTGTAAAACGCAAGGTGCTCCCACTTAGCCTATATAAGGCTCTTAGCTTGAATATACAAAGGAGAGTTTGCATGGAAATATGAGACACATCAGACAGAAAGATCAGTGTAAAATTAGTTGTAAAGCACATAGTGGCACCACTTTTCACAGAAAAAGATGCTAGATTTTTTGTCACTGGCAGGTGTTTTTCCCTACTCTCACTTTTTGAAATGGCTGAACTATAGAAGTTCATCTGCTTGAAATGCATCTGACATGGTTGAATTATTTTGGATGACATAAATACAAAAAAACCCCAAATAACTGCACCAGAAAATTTCAGTTTGAAAGACCTTATAAGAAAATCGTAAAGAACTAAATTTATCTTTTAATTTTAACTTAAATTTTAACTTAATTTATCTTTTAGTATGGATACGTTAAAGCAACAACGATGCCACCATCTTCAAGTATTACAATATCATATCTATTTCTTTTCTTTGATTTTAGAAAAAACTATCATTAGATTTTAATAACAGCTTTAAAGCCTTTCATTTTTCATACAAAATAGCAAGGTCATAAACGAGGAACAACTTTGCCCTTGTTTTTCAAATGTTCACTCACAAGGCTTCATCCTCTAAAGCCTTCCTCTAAGCTAGGTAATCTACAAGTCCAGAAGGTGGCAGCAGATATTCTTCTTACAAGAAATAAACTGTTTATTCCAAGGAAAGCTAATACACCTTAAGGCTATTCAAGGAAAGCTAAGAGGTGAAAAAAGTTTCACTTATTCACTTTTATAGACATAACTGTATTGTATTTTTATAATCATATATGAATATGATAATATGAATATGATATGATAATATGAATATGATAATAGAAAGCACTAATTTTCTCTCATTTATACAGGTGCAAACTGAGCTCACTGAATAACTAATTTAATACAGGTTAGCAGCACCATGAGGCATTCTGCAGCAGTAAAAGCCTAATTCTACTTACTTATCTACTTATCTTTTTTTCTATCATTACTTGACAATCAAAAAGGACTTTACTGTGAGAAGCAGAATTTGTCACAAAGCTTATATGAGATGTTTGACAGTAGCCATTTCATTAGTTTGTATACCAAATATTATGATTATTCTTACCTGAAATAATACCACAGTTATAAACAATCTAAACTTAGAATAATCCAGGTTCCAGTTCTGAAATTACCCATTACTTTTTGAAAGCAAGCACTGAAAAGACAGCTTTGAGGAAGCTAGGATCAGACATGAACTATGTGAATTCATTTCTAGCCTCAGTATAGCCCCTGACACGGCTTTAGTTGTTAGATAGGTATAATTCCCAACCAAAATACTGCATTCCAATTTTAGCCTGTTATAAATTATTATCAGAGCTTCAAATAAGTATGAATTTTCCATTTTATTTCTTTGTTTTCTTCTTCTTCTTTTTCTTTTTTTTAATTCATATTCTATAATAGCTGTCACATTTACTCCAGAGCTGGCAGCATTTCAGAGAGAAGTTATTTTTCATTACATACAGTTTAAATGGTAAATGGCTTGGGATGAAAAAAACTGTGATAAAATAAACAATATGCCTCCCTTCTATAAACAGTTCTGTTTAAAAATCTGAAATGCGTGGGTTTTGTTTAAAAAATTGAAAGAATGATAGGATTAAAAGGCATAAAAATCAAACATTTCATATTTTGCCCTACCATTTTCTCAGTGCTTCAGTCTCTAACCACAGTAGCTATCGCCAGCCCATGGAAAGGAAAATGAGAAACGCATCGCTCTGGGCTTTTTAAAAACGCAGTCAGTTTTTTGCCACATTGCAATTGCTTTATCTACTTCCTCCTTCTTTGTCCTCTTCTTAGTAAACATTAGCCAGGTGCTGATGTTAACTCAGATGTGAACATGTTTTGATACGGGATTATGAGCCTATAATGAAAGGTTAAAAATAAAACTGCCTTAATGCCTTAGACACTCAGGTCATTTCTTTTCAAGCAATTTAACCAGCTGGGAGCGTGCTTGCAGAGTTCCACCGCGCTATGAAGAGGCCAACCTACTTTTGAATAGGGAACTCCTGCTTGGTTTTGAAAATGCAATACATGCCTCTCTAACCGCTGGGAAGGCAGCTTCAGCCTGTAAACATATCAGCAATTTTCACTTACTATGGAGATTTGTCACCGAGACAGAAAAAGTCATTGTGAAATCACTTCACTAAGTAGTATTTTGCACTCCCATTTGGTCTCTAAGATGAAAAAGATCTTTCCGACTCATGCCTTTCAAATTTGCACTATTTAATGAAATTCAGTATTGCTCTTTTTGTCTTTCAGCTTTTCAAAGCTTTTAAAGTTGTATCACAAAATCTCAAATAGCAGTAAGCTCCAAGTAACCAATTTTTCTGGGCTATTGAATAGATACTATTGAAACAAAGATATACATTTACACTCTTACTTGCACTAACAGATCTATATTTGCATAAACCTTTTATAAGTACTGTGTTTATATTCCTTTACGTATATCTCAAAATAGTTTCTTTTGGAAGTAATATTACATTTGCTTTAGCTTTTATTAATATACAGCTTCTAAATATCAAAAATGCCTGTGGTACAATAAATGTTTTCTCACTAACCAGTTTACAAATAGTTCACATTTTTAAAATCAATGTTAACCTAAACAAGACAGCTCTCGACTGCCTTTCCTCTTCTTGACATCTGAGAATTGCTTTCCCTTCAGTAACTGTTGTAGAAAAGATCCTTCTCTCTCAAAACATTCACATGAGGCAACAGAAAAGAACAAATAAATCACTCTATGTAGTGCTAGTTTTTTTGCAGCATAAAACTTTGAGTGCTGGTACAGTATTATAATCAATGCTTTACAACAAGATTACCCTAACACAATTTGTGGTAATGTCATAACTCTGGTAGCATATTATTCTTCTTTCCCTTTTCTCTTGATTTCTGGGAAGAAATGGAAGAAATTTCCTCCTCCTTTTCTGATCTTCTTGTAAAATAATTAATAACCATTTGGACTTCTTATTTCCCATATGAAGTAGGGTTTGTACCTTCTTTATAGTACATGCTGTCAAAAGATGTACCTCCAAGAATTAAATATGAAGGGAAAATAATAGAAAGCACCACTATGTTGGGCTGCTGCTGTCCAGTAAGTGAATGATGAACTGCACTGACTAGATGTTGCCTTAATTCTAAAGTTTGTGTTTGTTAGTTTGAAAGGGGGGAACACCAGAGTAGTGACAGAAATCAGTACATGAATATCAAACATGAACCTGACTTGAATTGAGAAATATTCAGACTTAGACTTCCAGTCTAGGAACACCACTGCCAAAAATAAATTAACTGCAATGAAAAAACAAGGCAATATTGACCTTCTCTCAGCTTCTGCATTATTATACACTTGTAGTTTAGCAAAATCATGCTTCCAGATGTAAGGAACTGCAGATTATCTTCAGCAATACAGATCTTACTGAATGTGTTTGTTGTACCCAATATCTAGTCTCCAAACACAGTACCCCCCAACAAAGCAGCCCACTGGGGCATTCTTTGGGTGACCTTGCCTATTTTTCTGTAAGAAGGAGGTCATACAGGTGATGGCTATTAAGATGAAATCTAGAAATGTCCATGAAAATGGACAATTATAAGAAAAGGTAACTGCTTATCAGCTTTTAAGGAAGTTTGGGGTTTTTTTCCAGATCAATTGGCACAGTCTCTTACTGGCCAGGTAAACTGTTACTGTGGCTGCAGGTTACCTGGGAGTCAAATTCCATTGGAAATAACTGTCAGTCACAGATGTTTTCATCCTAATAGAGTGATCACTGAGTAATCCTCTTCAGAAACAAGGAAAGCCATTCTTGCGTAAGGAAACATTCTTCACCTCACAAGACACTATGAACTATTTGGATTCTTACCTAGTCATTTTATCCCTAAGACCCTGACTAAAGTTAAAAACAAACCAAAAAGAATGAGTACAAGGAATATAACCAAAATCATTCCCAAGGCACTACTGATGTTCCAGTTTGCTGCCTGTATATCCTCTTGCAAGGCCTAACAGTCTTCCCAGAGAGGTGGTGGAGTCACCATCCCTGGATGTGTTTAAAAAGA
>JBAFWW010010633.1:13298-36070 GCA_036873685.1 Agapornis canus | reverse complement strand
TCTCCCCTGACCCCTCTGGAAGCAGGGGAGGGCGAGAAGGGGGGGTTGAGTGAGTGAATGAGCTGCCTGGCTGGGTTTAAACCATGACAGGGAGGAAGGAAGAAACAACAGTTACTCTACAGAATCAAAACTGCTGATGCTCTTTTCAAAGTAAGAGAAACAGTTAAAGAAGGTGGACTAAATTATTGAATGAATGATAATTAGGCTGGTTTAGAAACAGATTCGTAAGACGTAAGAGAGGACTAGAAAAAGGGATTGCACTGACAGCAGAGGAGCAATGATGAAAGAGACTTTGAGAAGAACAGGACTGCTCATTTTGGTGACACTAAGCCATTCAGTAGTTTTGCTGGTACCACCAAACTATATTCTCAGGTTCTCAGCAGGTGAAAGACCACCAGTGACTGAGGTTAGGCACCGGATGCAGAGCTTCCATACTGTTTAATTGTTTCAGGCCATCTCACTTAAGTCTTTCCAAGACAATGACTATTCATAGCTTGGAGCACAGTTCCTTTCAGTTATAATTTCCAGGAGACAACAGAATGGCACTGCAACAGGACTGACCCCTTCACCTCTACATGGTCTGCTAAATGAATACAACCAAATCCTAACATTTCAGACATTTTGGCCTGAAAAACTTTTAAAACAACAGCTGTGACTAGGTACTTGTGGTACAGACTGTAGTGGAATCTGACAACACATTTAAAACAAAGCTCCCCTGATCACTGGTAGCAGATACAGGGTAAGTGGTGCTATGGCTCTGGTAGGATGCCAGGAACACGTAATATCCTCATAATATGGAAGCAGCATCCTAGCATGCAAATGAATGTAGGTAAGGGTTGTGCTGCCACTTCACTCCACAAGTGTGATTTGAGAGGATTACACCTTACATGGATATTGTGCACAATACCCTGCCTGTGCTGTTGGTATCAGTCAAGTGTCAGGGTGTCAGGAAGCAGGGTGCTGGTAGTCTGTTTACAACTATGATGTTAATGGGCAGAGTGTTAGGAGGTAGGTTGTCAGTAGTCTAAGAACTGAGATGAAGCTTGGACAAATGGTAGATTACAGATACTCCAATCTACTAGAAATGGAATGTGTTCTACCTAACTTCAACTTGAGTTTATACATGCCACTTATATTTGGAGCCAAGGTCTAGTCCCTGCACTTGTTTTATTAAGCAATTTAAAATAAAGACATAGCAGATCACAACCATAGCTTCAGGTTCAAACTTCATCTCACTAATCAAAGTAGAAACTTCAACCTCAGTACAGGCAACTCGGGTATTGCCAAACTCATAAGGGTATGGCTATAGGCTACAGGCGAGGTCTAACTTAATTTCTCCTTCTAGAGTTGTTTTTATATATATATATATATATATATATATACTATTAATTAAATAGTAATTGCCTGTAAGAAAAAATGATTCATATATCCAAGAAAAAAAAAAGTAACTGTCAAAGGTAGAATTCTGAATAATGGCTGACTTTGTGATCATGACAACCATCTCATCTACTTTCATATGACTGTTTCATTTAATGTATGTAGGAATTAAACTTGTAAATCATATAGGCAGCTTATGAAAAACTATAGCATCAAACAAGTTACTTGAGCCCAATACAATGATCAACCTTGTGGTAGCTACTTGTACACTTCAAAGTTATGCTGAAAATAACATCAAAAAAAGAAATGACAAACAGCTGCATTACAAGTCAAAGAGAATCTTTTACTCTTATTTGAACATTGTTGACAGTATGAGCTATAAAGAAAATAAGAACTGTGTTGTAGCAAACATTTTTTATTCTATTGTTATTTTTCATTGAATAGTTTAAAATAAGTTTACATCTCATGTAATTTGACAAAAAAAATCGTCTGGATTTGAGAATTACTTCCTTGCTGTTAAGCTAAGTTAAATCAGCTTTTCTGAAAAATCAGTCACAGTATATCAGTTTTACTGTTGGCAAAATGTAGTTAGCCATTATCAAAATATTTATCTTACAAGCAGAATGAAAGACAGCTAAGAGCATTGATATTAAATTAATTAATTAAGAATTTGCAGAATAAGATAGAAGTCTGGATGGGAAAAGTAGTACACACTAGCACAGTCCTAGACATCAACACAGAAATAGCAGGAATCAGTTTGCCTGTTAGTGTCTTCTTACTGTGTATAATTAAGGTGCAGATTTCCTTGTCAAAAGGCATTATGGTTGTTGAAAATTTATGAAGGAAATAATTCCCTTGATGGCCATTAAAAGTAAAAATATAACTTGAGGCTCAGGAATTTGCAGATTGCTGGCAGCTGGCAGAATAATCTGGGAAAATATCACTACATGTGGGTCCTCTTACTATGCTGTTTCACAATAGTTTCTTTTTAGCTACTGTTCAAGGCAGAATGCTGGACTGATGGGCCTCTGGGCTGACATGCTGCTTCATAGCTTGGTCATTTACCTGTTCATTCGCAATTGCAGGGGTTTTGTGGTTTTTTTTTTTGTTTGTTTTGTTTTGTTCTTCAGTGGGTGAACAGTTGTAGGAACAAGAAGTTTTCTGACAGTGTACACCTCTGAATTCTGCAGAAGTCAAGGTAGAATAAAGCTACACTATGTTTTCAAATAGCAAACAATAGGTCTTTTTTCTTGAAGATTTTTCAAGTTGTCAGTCCAGAGGAGGGCCATTATGTTCAGGGAGCTGGAAAACCTCTCATATGAAGACAGGCTGGGAGAACTGGGCTTGTTCAGCCTAGGAAAAAGAAGACTCCAGGGACAGATAGAGCAGCCTTCTATTCCCTACAAGGGGCCTATAAGAAATCTGCAGAATTTTTATAAGGGCCTGTAGGGATAGGACAAGGGAAAATGGTTTTAAAGTGACAGAGGGAAGATTTATATTAGACATTAGGAAAATATCCTTAACTATAAGGGTGCTCAGAGATGTTGTGGATGCTCCATCTCTGGAAGTGTTCAAGGTTAAGTTAATGGGACTTTGTGCAACTTTGTCTAGTGAAAGCTGCCCCTGGCCACAGCAGGGTGTTTGAAACTAGACGATCTTTAAGGGTCCTTCCAAATGAACCTATTCTATGATTCAATGATTCTAGGATTCTCTGTTTCTTTGATTCTATGATTGCAATCTAAAACAGAGTATACAGAGAGAAAGTATTATTCAGCTTATCAGTCTTAACCTATCTGACACAAAGTCTTGATCCCTTCAGCAGGAAAAAATAATTTGTTTGAGAACAACAGGTTGTCAGAAAGCGTCTTCAGATGCTTTCCAGTGTCTATAATTTCAGAATAAGTAAACCAAACTTTAAACATCTTTTACTAAGTATTCAGGTTTCACGTAATGCTTTGTTGGTGGTAGTGTGTGTTCCTCATCTTTGAACCAAATAAACCATATCTTTTCTATAGGCACAATATGAAGTTGTAATGACAATGGAAGTACTTTAGAGAATAAAGTCTTTCTTTTCTGAAATACTGTTTATGAGTTATGAGTATTAAGTTCTTTATTTAAGAAAGATTTAATAATTTTATTAATGGAAAAATGCTTGTTAATCGCAGGATGAATTCAGAGGCAGATTTAATATTTCAAGAGACACATTCTCTTCAAACTAGCTAGGTAAAAACAATTTTAATAGGTTTTGCAAATCAAGTTCTACAGTAAATTCAGAGTTCCTGTTTACCTACTAACATCTTCATTATTTTAGGTGATTGAAAATAAATAAATGGGATAACATATAATTATTTGTTTATTAGTTTGATTCTCTTGCTGTTGTTTGGTATAATCATGGTTTATATGTAGAAAGCGCTTCTGCATCTTTGTCCCCTGATTTTCTCATATCTCTCATATTTTTCTATTTGCATCCTTTATTTTTTCTGTATTTCAAACAAACACCTTTATGACACATGTAATTCTGAGATATAGTTCTGTGTACACTACAGATGTCTTTAAAGTGAATATGATTATGTTGGTGATGTGACTGTAGTCTTCAAATCTAACTCTATCACCTTGGCAAGTAAAAACTGCAAACCAGAATCCTGTTTTTATATTATACAGGAAAGGCACATGGATTCTTTGTCACCAAAGTTCTGTCACTAAAACATCTTAAAAGGGGCTTCTTATTGAGTGTGCTGTCTAAATCAGTTTTCTCATCAATTTTGCAGCCATTTGTAGTCAAAAGTAATGAGTGTTTCATCTCATAGGTTTCAAGGTAATATATTAGAAAATCAAAGTAAGAGTGTACTGAATGGAAACTTCATTGAACTTCAGAAAGCAATATTGATACTTCTTTTTTTCCTGCTGAGGCAATTATGATGAACAGCAAAAGCTGGTTTTAATGCTATTAGCTGTTGACAATTTAATTATTCTAAGGATTTTCTTAAGAAAGTGTTTTTTCTGTAATATTTCCGCAATATTTTGTAAGTATTAATGTGCTGCCCAACACAAAGTTGAGTTTCTTTTTTTAACATAATTACTACTACATTGCACTTAAAATGCAATACATATGAAAACTCCAACACTGGAAGTATGCTTTCTTTGAAGGGAACTGAATTAATAACACTAATACAGTAAATTCAATTTTTTAATATCACACATATATATTATATTCAGATTATATACTACATACTATTCTATCTTCTTTCATATATATATTTCCCATGCCTGAGCAATATTTTATTTCTTCAATACAAAATACAAGCGATGTACCTCTTCAAATCCTAATTCAAACTATATTTACCATGAGAAAGGAGTGAGAAATTCAAATACATAAGGAGAAAATCAGAAAACAAGAATAAAATAATAGTTGGTAAGAAGGAAACAAGAAATATTTAATTCCTGAAAACCATGGAAAGAGGGAGCTAGAGGGGTTAAGATGATGTAGAGAAATAGCAAGAAACAAATAACCTGTCACTACAAGCTGCTTTGACTCTGTTTTAGAAACATGTTACTTCTCAGAACAATTTGTGTACTTGATATACTTTACTTATAACAGCAAAAACAGCAGAAGAAACAATGTATTTTCAAATTTGTATTGGAAAAACAAATTGTAAACTTCCTCATTCTCACTGATGGAGAAAAGCATTTTTCAGTACCAGCTAGATTGTTTACCAAAATTACATTAAATTTGAATTACACTGAAAACTTGAATCTTAAGCAAAATTTTTAATGGTCAAGAATACATTTGAAAGAATCCTATTCTACATAACAAAGGTCTCCAATGTAGTTTCCACTATTCAGTCAGTTTTTCTTTTTATCCCTTACAGCCTGAATTTAATTCCATGTTGATTACATATTCTCACTCTGACATTCCCATAAAACTGTCTTCAGCATACATAACAAAAATAAGTTTCAGGGAAGTTTAAACCTTTGTGTTGACCATAAAATTTAGGATGACTCAATGATTCTCCAAAGAGTCTGCCTGCATAGTAAAGAAGGATGCTACAAGTGAGGATTTTACAGCATCAATTACCATCTACTTTGTAGGAAAAGAACAAAGGGACCAACTACCTAATGGGATTATTTTCTTATATTCTGTCAGTTAAGAAATGAAAGACTGGATTTGTTGAAAAGTGGAGAAATTGCTGAGGTATTGTTCCAGGAACAAGATCTTCATTCATAGGTGAGAGGATGTTCATCTCATATTGGTATGGTTAAGTTTTCCTCAATATGAAGGCTACTTAAAAAAAATACAGAGTGGGGAAAAGACCAGATAGCATGCAACTTGGTTATTTTTTCTCTTCAACAGGAAGAAGGTCAGCAAAACCTCCACCTTAGACTTCTGGAGGGATGGCTTTGGCCTGTTCAGGATGGAATAAAAATTAGCCAATTTGGGTCAGGTGTCCTGTCTCTGCTTTCTGTCAGCTTCTAGTGCCCTTCCTCACTGGCAGAGCATGAGAGACTGAAAAGTTGTTGATCAGGGTAAGTGCTACTTAGCCACAACTAAAACACCGGTGCATTATCAGTATTGTTCTCAGACTGAAAACAAAACACAGCACTGTAACAGTTATTAGGAAGAAAATTAACTCTATCCCAGCCAGGTCCAGGACAGATGAAAACTTTGCTAAAGATTCTCCTCAGAAACCAGAATATAATTACAGGAATGGTCTCAGAAGCTCACAAAATTATTTAGTGTCATGTTCAAAAGTGAAATATAATTACAGAATTATCTTTGAGGGACTCAGCTGTAAACTGATAATCTCTACAAGTCATGTCACCCCTAAAACAAAATGATATAAAAATGGTGTCTTATTGAATTGGATCTCCTGTGATGTGTTCCCCTTATTTTCAAGCCATACAGATTTATATTGTATTTCTTCAGGTCACCTTTTATGTCTAAGTCTACACTTTTACCCAGAATAGCTTACTGCCCATCTTAACCATTTGTTGCCAGGAATCATGTTTTCCAAATGTGCATATCTAAAATGATAATCTAAGGAGACTTGCTAAGCAGACTAATAAGTAATGGAAGGTCATACTTGTCTATGTAAAGGTATGATAATGTGATTCTTTGTGAAATGAGTAGTGTCTTTCATTACAGTAAAACAGGAACTCAACATTGCCACTGATACGAAAACAGGCAAAAAATACTGTAACATTGCTGGAAAACAGGAATCTATTCCAGGTTTGCCATGATGAAAGAGTTTAGTGAAAATACAAACTAGGTAATAGAACATAAATGCTGCAGTAATAACAGGTATTCTGCTAGTGGCTCTCCTAATTTTAAATTTCTTGCTCCTGTGTACTAGCTATTGAAAAAAATGAAGAGATCTGAGACCTTAAGGTGGCTGTTGTCCGAGAAAAGAAAGACAAAAATTAAAAGGGACTCTTTATATATGCAGTTTCTCCCTAGATGAAAAGCCTTAAAAAAGACATGTCCTATCTTCCCAGAGCATTGGAGAAAGGCTTGTAAGTTCCCAGGAGCTAAAAATAATGCTTTAGTCACTAAGAGAAAAACACCTAAATATCTAACATCTTCTCTGACAATTTTTTCTTTTATTTATTCAATATTTACTTAAGGAGAGAGAATAATTTGCTTTGATAGCAATTGTTTTCATATTGACTGTTTAATTTACATTTTTTTTAGTAAATATAGATAGATAACTTATGTGTATCTGTTAAGTTGCAGGTTACAGTAAGTTTTAAATCTAATTTCTTTTAGCAAGGGAGTTTCATAGTAATTGAATTTTAACTCAAAAATCACTGCTATAAAAACAGGCTTCTACTGGAGGTAAAGAAAATGTCTCATTAATCTTTTCTTAAAATAAAATCTAGATTTATGAAGGCATTAGTGTCATTATGTTATACAGATCCACCTGGGAGACCAAGAGCCAAAAAAATTTGAGAGCTTCAGTGGAACTCCTAGCATTAATTTCATAACAGACCTGTGAATAGTGGTGAAGAAACATTAAAGTATATTGGTCACCTGCTTTAACATTCAAGTTTGTGTGTTACAGTTTTTTAAAATTCAGCCAAATGGATCTTCTCTTCTCTAGTTTGAACAGCCCCAGGTCGCTCAGCCTTTCCTCTTACAAGGACTCCAGCCTCTTTCATCATCTTCATCATCTTTGTGGCTCTTTGCTAGACTCTCTCCATTATGGCCAAAATATATATATATATATATACACATATACATATACTGGGGAGCCCAGAACTGGACATAGTATTCCAGATGAAAGCTCACCAGGGCTGAGTAGATGTGAAGGATCATATCTCTCAACCTGAATTGTCTGATGCAGACGATGACCTTTCTTTGTGGCAAAGATACACTGGTATATGTTCAACTTCATGGCCACCAGGAAAACCAGGTCCTTTTCTGCCAAGCTGTTTTCCAGCTGGATGACCCTAGTTTGTACTGCTGCACATGCTTGTTCCTCCCTAGGTGCAGGACTTTGCAATTCCCCTTGTTGAACTCCAAGTGAGGTCTCAAGAGAGCAGAGTAGAAGGGCAGGATCACCTTCTTCAACCTACTGGTCACGCTTCTTTTGATGCAGCCCAGCATACAGTTGGCTTTCTGGGCTGCAAGTGCACACTGCAGTCGACTCATGTTCATTTTCTCATCGACCACCACCCTGAAGTCCCTGCAGGGCTGTTCTGAATCTCCTCTTTGCCCAACCTGTAACAAAAGGGGAACACCAAAGGTTAAAGGTTGGTGGGGGTCTAAATTTTAGGTATACATGTCTCCCTTATTTTGCATTTATGTTTTTAATATCTATAGAAGGATTGTTTTCTTTCAGATTTGTTTTTAACCTAAAACCAAGGAAATCCAAAAATTTATTGCCCTTGGATCTTCACTGCTGAAAGACAAGTAATGGTGAAGTACCTGTTATGTGTCCTTCTGTCTCTTGTACTTGTAGAGTGAGAAGGAGATCAAAATGCAGAGTAACTGGCACTTGGCTAGGGTGAGGAGGGATGTATCCTGTCTCCCTGATGACAAGCAGTTGTCCATGACTGTCTATTCCCTGGGGTACCTGCAGGTATATTTGACATGCCATAGAGATGCCAGGGCCTAGCCACCGTGGCAGTGAATTATGTGCATCCATCTGCCTTAACTGCTCTGTAAGGTTTATGTGAGGAATAATGTTTAAAGGTAAGTGCAGTGACCATATAGTCATCTCAAAATATATGGCCTTATGGTTGTGTGATGAGGGGACTGCAGTAACAAAATTCCTCTAGGTTTAAATTTTGTCCTGGCTCTATTATTGTTTTCACCCAAACCAAATTTCCCCACTGCTGTAATCCATCTGTTTTTGTGGGTGGAAACTTATTGGGACAGAACAGGCCTAAATATTACGAAAAGCTAAAAAAGAAACAGGGAACATGGCCAGCATTTTTCAGCGAAATTAAGTGGATGCAATATGTATCAGTATTCCTAACAGGCCAGTTAAGGTGCATGCTGACTCCCAGAGTCAGTTTTACTCAGTCGCAAAGGGAATCTTCATGAAAAAGAAGTGAAAGCAGAAAGAGGCAAGACCTCTATTTTTTTCCCTTAGTCAGTTGAAGGACCAGTTGCCCCATCCTAGTCCCTTTAGACCAAAAGGGAGTTTTAGCATTGATGTTAACGGGAACAGGATCTGGTCCAACAACTGGCTATTTTGGAGTTGCTTCTGTCACCCTTGCTGTATTGTTGCCGAGAGTACAGAACATACTTGCCTTCTGTTTTTCACTCCTTAATATTTCCTTAGAATACTTAAGCGGGAGTGACCGTAAATGCTTAACCTTTGTCAATGGCAGACATTCAACAGAGTTTGGCTGCCTCCTTCTATTTCCTTGTGGACACTGATTTAAGAGTCCATCCAAAACATTTGTTCAGAAGGATATGACTAACATGAGAATCTGTCACTGTGTAAACACAGGGACCAGAAACTATTTGGCAGCATTTTGGGTCTGCTGGCTAATAATTAGGTATTTACATTTGCTTTAACAGCACTACTTGTGATGATCTAATGTCATTCAGTATTTATATGGATACCTCATCAGATTTTTTTCATTTTACAATGATTCAGCATAATCACATGAGAGCGAAAAAACATTTAAAGAAAAGTACCTATTTCAATAACTACTGTAAAATTTCAGTCAGGACCACATTAGGAATGACATGCTGAGCTCACACGAGAAGAACAACGCCTGCATTTACTGGAAACATTGCAGTAAGGGTGGGTGAAGTCATTGAAAACAAATTGCTCTTCTCTTCCTAAATAAGCTTGGGCTGGAACAGGGTCCTCTGGGCTGTGACCAGATTTAGCCTTCACAGCCAGTTTGTTTCACAGAAACTGAGTAAATTCTCTCTGGAAACAAATCTGCAGAAATGTGCATAAGAATATTTGGGGAGGGGAGTGATAGCTGGATCTAACACAGTCGAAAATATATTAAAAGCTATGAACAATTTGCTGTTGTTTGGGAAAGTTCAGAAGAGTACATTCATTTATTGACACTTTTATCACTGCAGCAGGTATAATGTCAT
This sequence comes from Agapornis canus, assembly GCA_036873685.1. Classification (NCBI taxonomy): domain Eukaryota; kingdom Metazoa; phylum Chordata; class Aves; order Psittaciformes; family Psittacidae; genus Agapornis; species Agapornis canus. The sequence goes on along the minus strand of JBAFWW010010633.1, from coordinate 26,127 downwards.
ACTGATCCAACTGTGTCAAATGTTACGTGAACAGCACATATATCAGTTGCTAATTCAAATACACGTTATTCATTATCATGAAAACTACAAAGACTGTGAAGCCTTAATGGTACAAATCCAAATACACATTGATAAGCTTGAAGGGCATATGATTTGTATTAACTTGTGTACCTTCTACTGACATTGTTTTCAGAGCATCATAAAGGAATAAGAAAATATTGTGAAATAGACAGTATGAACAAATTTACTTTTGTTTCTCATACTACTAAAGGGCTTGTGAAAATGTTTGAGAACAAGAAGATTTCCTGCCCGCTCAAGCATTACTATTTGCAAGAAGCAGAAAAAATCACGTTTCCCTACACACTTGCCTCAAATCACACCAATAGATGATAGGAAATAAGGAAAGCCAAATAACGTGCTCTGAGAATCACAGACTTCTCTATGAGCTTTCCAAATCTAACAGTGGCAAAGGTGAATCTGTGCACAGAACGGCCATTGTGGATAATACTACTGCTCCTTGCTGCCTTCAGTTTTTATCCTTTATTTGGTACTTTGAAAAGCTGAGGAATACATTTCTGTGCAATAAACTTTCAGCTTATCCAGGTTAGATCTTACCCTGGTACTTCCACTTCCTGTACGGTACATCTCTTCTTCTAAACCTTTCATTTTGATAAGCACTTTAGCTAGAAAGTTGCTATGATATAAAAGATACAATGATAGAATCATAGAAATTAGGAGGCGTCAAATCCACCCCTCTGCTTTAGGAGAGGAGAAAGCAGAGGTGACAAGGGACAAGATGAGAAGATAGCAGTACTATGCTATACACATGCCTATCTGTGCCATGCAAATAACTGTATCTGGGAGTAGTATATTGCTTTTGTCAATTCTCAATGTAAAATTGAAATCTTTTGTAGGATTCTTGATTTTGATATTTTTTTCTCTCTCTCTGCTCTGCAATCCCTGACTCTTTCATGATCACCAAGGGTTCCTGGGCTCTGCTGCCACTTCTAGTATGTGTTCCCTTCCACATCTGAGAAATAACAAGTCTGTGGTGGAGGCTTTTCCATATTTCTAAAATCAACAGGAATAGGATTTGATTTCTGCGTGGAATTTTGGAAGGGGTAAAGTCAGGATAGAAAGAGAGGAGAGTCACATCCTAGCATGAGATATGTTTTGCTAGAAATTTCTCTTTTCCTGTCTTGATGGGGCTGGTCAAATCATCTGGTAAGAATGAGTCTAAATGTCACCTTTTCATTATTACTCCATTCATAGTGCTGGAAATAAAAGACTGCTTCAAAAAGGAAAATATTCTTAAGATCTTGGCCTGCAGTGCTGCAGAGATGTGATTAAGTCACCAGAGGCATAGACAGCTCCACACTCATTCAAAGCAAGAGCCTTGGGACTAGCTGGTAGATTTTCGTTGTTTTCCAAGACAGGAATGAAACAGAAGCATCTGGATATTCTGCATTCACACTGAAGTGGCAATGGGCTTTCATTCCCAAAGGCTCGACATGTCTTTCATCCTGATTCCAGATGTGCTTCTCAAAGAGGTCACTTTATCTGTTCTTCCTCATTTGCTCTTCCCACTCTGCGCTGTGAGTGTTATTATCCTCCCATCCCAGCACTTACATCAGGTTAGTTATCCCGGTTAGAGAAAGCTGAGGAGTTCTCATGTGAGCATCACCACCAATAGATCAGACAGTATAATAATATCCAGTTCAGATGTGCTGATGAACAGCTGTGGGGAGTAAGCTTCTCAGCTGGAACAGCTGGAGCCAGAAGAGGATTTGTGACTACATCCTGAGACAGCCAGGCTAAGTAACAGAAGCAACTGTGCTATGTTTATACAATTTCCAGGCACTTAAATGAACAGATTACCCTAAAACCTGCTTTAGTCACCACTGAAGTACTAGAGCATCCTGCCATCTGTTCCACAATTAGAAAACTAACATGTCTTATTAACATCTCTTTCTTTTTTGGTCTTCAGATGCTCACAAAAAGAGGAGAGAAATCTGAGAAGATGATTGCATAGAGTAGCTCTGCAAAATGAGTACCAGTTAAAAAAAGTACAAAGCTTATAATTTCACACCACCTGATTACAATGCCAAGAAGAAAAACTCCAATAAATCCCAACTGGCAAAAAAATAAATCCAGATGAATCTTATTAAAAAATAAAACCCAGGAAACAAGCAAATAAGAAAAAAAAAACAAAAACACAACAACAACAACAAAAAAAACAAACAAATAAACAAAAAAAAACAAACACAAAAAAAACCAACCAACCAAAGAACCTCATGAATTGAAAAGCTACATCTGTAATGGGTGAAGGTTCTGTTCTGAATTTATCGCAAGCTTATGATGAGGGTGTCATGAAAAAGAGTAACATTTGATAAACAATTGCCTCACATTCTTAATTTTTCTAGGTTTTTTAATGTTTAATATTACAGACAAATTGTGTGATTTTCAAGAAAGGCAACAAGTAACTATGTGTCTAGTTCTGTACTGAAGACTTAACTCCCAAATGTTTCTTCAATTCTCTCGATGACTGTATGCAGAATACATTGTTAGAAGCCAGCTGATAATACCAGCTTGATGCATCCCAGTAGAGAGGCTTGGTTTTCAGCTGCCAATAAGTTTTCAAATCTTTAACTGTCTGGCATTTAATATTCCTTGTTATGTGCCTGCTTCAAATATATTTTTTTCTCTAAGCAGACCAGGTCAGGTCATTTCATGAATGAAGTTGGGAAAAAAAACAAACCCACAAACAAGCAGCAGATAAAGGTGGTTTGGTTTTGTCCAAGTTGAAAAAGAAAAGAAAATGGTGGAGAAATATCTCAAAACTTCTAGTGCTTCATGGTTTGGAGTAGGGGTTTGAATGAGAAGCACTTAGGACTTGTTTCATGGACAATGTTTGGCTGTGCCTACAAGAGCATCTACAAGTGTTGTCCTTCAATGAATTTCTTTATGTGTATTCAGCTGCTGCATCTTAGATTGCTCTTTTTGTAAATCCTCTGAGAATTTTGTTTACTGACAATGCTGTCCCCCAGCCTGATGTGACAATGCTGCTGCAGAAACTGAATGGGTTTAACAAGGTGAGGAACTAAGACTAAACAGGCATGAGAAAAGGTCTGAGAGAAAAATACAGAAAGGTTTCCCCTTCAGGAAAGTGCACTTGCTGGATTAGGTTCCCTGCCAGATCCCAAAGGAGAACCCAGATTTCCTGAGTCTGCTGTCAGCAAGATTCTGTAAAATCCTCCAAAAAATATGTCCACTTCTCCTTCGGGGTTGTTCACAGAGAGGATGACAACCTGCTACTACTATCAGTTTCTCCCTTAAGCCCAGTGGCAGATCTCAAGTTTCCAATCCCCCAGTGATTTGTGTGGGTGTCAGCATTGCTCTACTCAATAGAAACACTATCACTTTTCCTCATTTAATGATTTAAAAACTTGGGAAATTACATTCTCAGGAAATATATGAAAATAATATAAATAATTTCAAGGCAAGTATTTAAACCTCAGATTTAAGGTTGTCTTCGTGATCTTAATTCAACCCTTATTATGCATATTGATAAAACAATTAAAGAAATCTTTATGTCCCATTTTTTTTCATGCCAAAGTTTGTAATTCATATTATATAATATATGTGTGCTCAGGTCCATGTAGCAAAAAAAGGATCCTTACAAGAAATACAGCCCAGGGAGATAGGGTACAGAGTAATGAAGAGACACAAAATATTAGCCACCTGTTAAGTGATGTTTCAAGAAACAGGAAGATATGAACACAGAAGGAAAGTACACTTTCTGTGCTAAAGACACATACCACTGTGCGCAGATGTACTCATACCTATTTCCTCCTCTTAATTTTTTTTACATGGGTGGTGATTATACAGCAGATGTAATTGCTATTTCCTGGTGACTCAGGCATTAGCTCTCCCACTCTCTCCTTGCAGACACAGCCCCTTCAATACAGCACTTGCTTTTTGCTTTAGAATGCAATTTGAGTAAAGATTTACACTCAAATTGGTAATGAAAAAATAGGAGAAATTTCTTTAGCATTATTTGTGTAAAATATCGCCATAGGGACAGAAAAATTACCTTGATAATGAAATAATGTCTGAGATATATTTTATCACAGGCAAAGTTCACTCCCTTTGGCAATGTTGTACTGATGCTGCCTTGAAAACCAGTCAGAATTTACATCCTTTATCTGCATGCATATACACAAATAATATTCAATTTTTCAGATTGGCTTAAACCCAAAATCTAATCTTTAAACAAGTAAAATTATGGATATAATTTTACATCTGTACTTTTTTTGGTGTAATTTAGGTCCTTGGAACAGGTGTGAGACTGCACCTTAAATTACTCAGCTGTAAGGTACATTAGGTAAAATAATATCTCACTGATGTTGTAAAAAATATTCCATCTATTTTACAAAGCAGAACATCCTCCCCTGTATTCTTTGGTAACAAGGAGAATGACAAATCTGATGTTTGGTAATAAAACTCCAACCATGCTGCAGTCTCTTTGTCCCAGTCCTACATTGTCATGAAACTGGTACATCTAGCCTCTGAAGATTCTCACTATAAATTAAAACTCTTCATGGCATAAAGCAGAGACATTTCAAGAACTTCACTGCACATTGTATTCCCCTAATGGAAAGGAAATATCAGGGGCAAAAGAAACATAATTGTTGCACTCTGCTTCTTTGGTTGTTCTTGAGCACTAGAGTAGCCCTTTGTGTGTGCGGATAACTGGGCAGAGCATTCCTGAGGCAGCTCTAATTTATGCAAGGTACTGGACTGACATCTGGCTGCCTGCAGACTCCATGGGAAGATATAAGTGGCTTAAAGCCAGTTTTGCCTGTTCTAGTGATGAGAGCAGCTCAGCCAAATCAAAAAATCTGGCACTTGAATATACAAATTATAATAGTAATATTTTGGGACAGAGGAATAAATAGATACTAGCCTTAGCAAATGTGGCCCAATGGTGATGCACAGAAGAAACACCATCTGCTGGAGACTTTGCAAGCCGTTAAGATTTGCACTTTTGAGTTCAGAGATTTTTATTAAAATAGATCATCAGGGCAAGGTTTAGGGACAGATAACTCAACTGTGACTTCTATTTTGATTTCTTTCCAAAGCATGGCACTTCCAAATACTAACAGTAAGGTTTCTGTTTCCCGTCACAGATCTGCTTTACTTCACTGTTTGGACTGTAAAACAGGGATGAAAAGAGACTGGTTGGATACTCCTGTGCTCCTTCCTCCATCTTTCTGTGTACTGACGTTTCAGGATATACTGTCTTTCCAAAAACCTGCAACAAGAAACGTTGCAGTTAGAATCTGCTGATTTTTGATGTTCAGTAAATGCACAGAGGGTATGTTGTATGGTATTCCTTCCATCTCAAAACCCCTCTTTTTTGGCCATTGACACATGCCAGTGACATAACTTGCACATATTTTGTGGTTTTGCTCTGTGAAAAGGAAGTATTAAGCTCTGAGACACTGTAATAAATTTGTTTGGTTTTGATAGAGATTGACTGCCTGAATGCTACCATTTTTATCAGGTATAAATTGCTCTCCAAGCTGTGGGATGAAGGACCTTTTGACTTAAACTGGATAAATCATTCGCCATGATTCTTTCAGGAGATGTCAGTGCTTTCTGTTGTGTAAATTTGCCTGCAAATGCATTTTCTAATGAATTGTATCATTTTCAATCTGCAGATTGTTCACAAGTAATGCACTATAAAGGTATGAATTTTTAGGTAACCAGCATAATCCTTCTACATGTGTGGTGTTTTTTCCAATCCCTATAGGAACAAATGTATATCTCAAATGCAATATTATTGCTACTGTCAGAGTTTCTGGGATTACGATCTAGAGACCAGCACTAACATCCAGATCATCTTGTGCTAACAAACCACTCTCATGAGTAGAGACAACTTGATGGTAACAGTTCTTGGTATCAGCTCTGGGCTAATCTATCCTTTCTGGGGAGAGGGTGGACCACACTGGGCTTCCACCTTGTGGAAACTAAACAATCAATAAAGAAGCAATGTAAGCCCCATTTTTCTGATGAAGACCTGAACTGCGTAAAGATTGAGTGGTCAAGACTGCCACAAGGTCACGATAAGGGCTGGACTTCATCCTAAATTCTAATCCAGTGTTGGAAAATTGGGTTTGTTCTAATTTAACTGAAACAAGGGTAACTGGAAATATCTTTTCAATTAATACTGGTGAAACTGAGCTAGTTTTTGCTGCTATTCAATTTTATACTTCCTAAACTTTCTATTTTCTCTTTTTTGTATGTCTGTCATAGCCTTTTTCTATCCTGGGGTGAAGAAAATTGAGCAGTTAGCAGGAGTATCAATACCAGTTAACCTCTTTTCTGAGTTAAAACAGCATTGTGTTAATCTCCATGAAAGAGGGTGACGTCTTTCAGAGTGTCTGGGGCTGGCATTTAGTTAAATATTTTCTCAGTGATCCTCTGAGAACCTTCCAAGCATACTGGTCACATCACTTACAGGAGAACTAAAACAGGTTTTCCAGATAGAAGCAAAGAGGGAAATTCTGTTATTTTATTTTCTTAATTCTTTCTGAAACTGAATGGAAAACAAAAATAGGCCATTAAATGTAATACTGAAAAAAATCCTTGCTCTAATCCATCCATTCCTAGTTACCAGGTACCAATCTGAAAGATAACATCAGTGAGTAGTAGTCCTACCAACAACTAATTCCCAGATGAGGAGGTTTCCTCACTGTGGAAGATACACAGTCAAGACTCTTAAAGTAGATTAAACATTCAAATCTTATCTTCCACCTCTCTGTTGTGTTATGAGTTGGTTTAATCTCAACCTTCTAACTCCTCTCTCAGTACAGTTCACTTTTCTGTCCCTGGTGCAAGACTCTCCCAGATAAACTTGTCCTGGGAATGTAATGTCTTGGACATTTGTGAGATGATAAATCCTGATTTTGACAGTTACAGTCTGCCCTTCTACACCTTTTAGTGACACTGATAGTTACTGATGCTGGCATACTTCCATGAAACCGTCACTTTCATGTTTGGGATTGGGCTTTCTGTATGATAGAAAAGGACCCTCTCCCATCTGCTCTGTTGAGAGGCATAAACCCATAACAATTAGAATAAATATTTTGTTTTTCTAAGCCTACTTAGGTAATACTGAGTAATTTACTACAATTTTTCATGTGGATGTCACTCTTACAAATACAACAGAAGAATAGAAAAGTGACTGTTTAGCCACCTATTTGCATCAATCTCTTCCCATAAGAAGACAGGACTTTTCATACCTAGTATCTCAGTTAGTGATTAGGAAGATGAAAGGCAAAATGCCTGCCACTGTTAAAGAGTTAACCCAACTATGAGATTCATCCTTTGTGTCACACAGCATTGATAATATTTCTGTTATTAGAGCTCATTAGATTTGCTAAATGTCTACATGTTTCCCTGACTCTTAGCTCTGAACATGCCTTTGTCCAGCTGACTCATTGATTCATGAGGTCTTTTCGGTTGCATCACTGGTAGCGTTGATGTTTTTCATTATTTACTGACTGCCAGGCTTCTCTCTTTCTCAAATTTTGTTCCCCCTCTCCCTCTGCAGCATTGTTCAAGAGAAAAATTCCAGTTTTACCCCAAACCAAAATTACAAAGAGCCAAATAATGCAAAGGCTGCTGGCTGCGTAAACTTTGAGAAGCAGGGTGTTTTATGGACCCACACAATGGCAGCGTTGCAAAGGAAAGCTAAGTGGGTTCCTTTGTGAACTGGTGAGGTGGCTTTACTTCAGAATAAGAAAAACATCTGTGAGGCTTTCCAAAGTCACTGTCAGAGCTGTATTTTCACAGACTGAGAGGAAAAATGAACCTAACAGAGAAAACATGCAAGGAAACTGCTTGAAGAGCAGGTGTTTCATGACAGGTCAGAGCACAGTAACCCAGCTGAAAAAGAGCTGTGACAAGGTATTACAACAGCATGGAAAGTGTTCAATATTCTCCCAGTCACAAGGTTTGTTCTGCTTAACTGATGCTGGCAAACAACCCTGCTGCAACCTTTTAGGTACAGAGGATCAATGAACTATTAAATGGTGCCACTGGATACCCTGTGACACACAAAATAACTTTTATTAGATCAGCAGGATGAATGTAGCTCCTGCTTCCCTTAGTGCTGGAATCAGGAGTTCTCCGTTCTGCTTATCTCTGTAAAGTAGAAGAAAAACTTGGATCAAACCTGGATTTGAGGTCAGTGTGAACGGAAAGAACCAAGGGCACACCCAGTATTAGAAGAAACATATTGACTGCATCTCTTTGAATATTTTTTGTCCAGCATGATGCACATGCTAAGCAAATCAGGAGTGACTAATGAGGTTAGTGTAATCATCACCACTATCGAATATCGGCTCAGAGTTGCCCTTTCTGCACTAATCAGATTTCACAGTATTAGGACTAGAAATTGTTTTAATATTGTCTTTATCCCTTACAGTGCATATTTGTGTTAGATTTGACACTCGGAGACATAAGGTTTAATGCTATGTTCAACAGTTATAATTTGGTAGTTTAGCCACGGTTTAAAAGTAATAGGTGGTAGCTCTAGGTACTGGAGACTAGTCACTTGGTGTCTATGATTCAGTTTACACATCCAGAGAAATGAGAAGGTAAATACTTGCAAACATCTTGATCATTAGATTGATCAGCTGGAAAGTAACTACATGCACCAAGCAATGTATAGCCAAGGGGAAAATGGATTCAACTTTGCAACTGTCTGGGTTTTGGGCTGATCCAGGAATAGAGCAAAGATTAAAGCAATCAGGCACACTGTAATAATTACCATCTCCTAGGCAAGAGCTATTAGCAGCTTACAGTCAACAACAGCTCAGTGTCTTCCTGGTGAGCATGTATGAGGACAACAGGATTAGGAGATAGAGGCAATTTTAGGCGATGAGAGCCTGTTAAAGTATATGCCAGCCCTCTGTATATGTATATGCTAGTTGTACATGTTCATCTCTGCCTCCTACTAACCCCAACTACTGATGCAGATATTCTTTAATGCTGCAAATTAGAGCTATAGGATACAAAAGGGCAGAACTTAGACTCAGTGCTGGCTTGACAGAGTTTTGAGCATTCCTTGACCCTGACAACATTCCCCTCTCAGTCAAAAAGGAGAGGATGCTGAGCTGCTGGAAACTTGGTGAGCAATAGTTCATCTTATGGACACAATTTTTCTAAAATCAGATCACTTCTGCTATGTCTGAAGTGCTATTTTAGTGCTTTAAACTTCAGGCGAACTTCCAGCACAGACACTCCTATATCCCAGAAGGCTGACTTAAGTGCATATGTGTTTAAAGCCTGGAGAAATGGCATTTAGTTCACTGTGCATTGGATCTATTGCATAAAGGATTAGGAATTTTATCCTCACAACTGCTCCTGCTCTTCACCCATAAACAAACTTTTCTGAGGTTGGTAAGTTTATCTTGGTCAAACAAATTTAATCTTTTTCAGAGAAAAACATCCAACACTTAGCATAGACCACAGATATATGGGCCAAGTCCTCTTCAATCCTCTCTCAGCATATTCTTGAGACTTCATTCAATTAAAAAATAAGGAAAGCATCTTCAAAAGTTCTTAGATGACCCTGAGAACTAAATCATATGATTTCCCAGTGGTCAACTAGGCTCATGTGTGTCTGAGACTTCCACGGAGACACAAATTCCTAAATGCTTTAATTATGACTGAGAAGCAGGCTCCTAAGTCACTTACTTGCTTCTGAAACTGTTGTCTGAGAACTGAAAAACATGATCAGAGTTTAACCTAATGTGTCAGGCTGCAAATGCATCTTGATGTGGGCAGAGTTTCAGATTGAAAATGGAGTTTCTCCATAAAGAATGAAAGGGCTAATACAGGTTGATTCAACAAGGGGAAAAAGCAAATCTAATTCTCTTATGGGTGGTAAATAAAGAAACTTCCACCAAGTAAAATGATCCCTATATCTACTAGCATGGGTTACACCACAGCTGCACACAGGGAGGGATTAGAAAACACAGGTACTGGGTTTAGGAGCCTGAGAATAGCTTTTCTTGGAAATCTCTTCTGCGTATCTGTCTTTATCCAGTTTTCACTGGACTTATTTTACTCTTTCATCTTCTTTTTCTTTCCCTGCTTCTGACAACACTCTATCTTGCTGCTATTTCTCTAACAATAGCATAAGAATGGAAGAACTGTTGAAAAGCCAAGGTCCAGTCAGCTGGACTGCTGGTAGAGGGATGGTTGTTTAGTAGGATCAGATGTACGCTGCTCTTCTCTAAGTTGTGATGGATTTCCATTGGGAATACTGGTTCTATATGCAGGACAGTAATGCTAAATCGCATTTGCCACCATAGTTGAGAGAAACGTACTGCTTGGATGCTCTGTGCAGGAATGAGTGTCAGGGTAGCTACAAAGGGGAGGAAAGTAAGGGAAGGAAAAGAAAATATGTTTGCTTTTTCAAAAGGAGCTATTTTGGGAACTGTTTTGGCACATTTCCCGGCTTCTTGTCCTGGGTACATGGCAGTCAGTTTAATTATGGGTTTTTTTTAATGAATTAGTGCAGTTGTGATTTGTACTTGGTAGGTCATTTATTTTCTTTCTGCCAGTTTTAAAGTATTGCCTTATCAGAGCTAGCAAAAACATGCACTGGCACATGATTCACAGTGATTGATGATCATCAGCCATCTGATGTAAGAGGTGAGAAAAAGAGGAGGTGCACACAGGAAGTGCTACTGGAATTGCTGCCTGAAAGACACTATCCACTGCAAATACAGTGAAAACATTATCTTTTGTTATTATATTAAAACTCAGCAAATCCTCATTGTGGTAGGTGCTCCTTATACCACCGTATTTTGTCTCAATGTGCTTGACTTCCAACATCAGAAGAATTTAGCTGCCATTTCACACTAAAATAAATTTCCACGAATCACCTCAGTAAGTGCGATGTGTACTAAGAACTTTGAGGATTTGGGCCATTGAGTATTAAAGGCAGGACAGGCAAAGGTTTGGGCAAGTAGCACTGAGAAGTAGACCGGTTTTGTCTCGCAGAGGTAACTTGCAGATTAGAGCAGCAGCTTTTCAATTTCTACTACAGAATTATATAATTTTTAAAATTGTTTTCCCTTTGGACTGAGGGAAATAATCTTGTCTACCCTGGACTCTCAGTCCTTCCCTATGGTGCGTGAAATTCTCTCTTCAAAGTTCTTAGCTATCTTTCTGTCTGGATTTTGCTCCAAGTCTACACACTCTATGCAACATGAAAGCAACATTGTCAGAAGACATCCCATCAATTCATGAGATTTACATCTTTCTTTCTAAGTGTCTTGGAAATGAGACATCAGTGGTAAAGTATAGCTCTGAATCAAGTTATCAATTATTGTTTCCTACACAGACAAATTCACCCTTCTTCCCAGTTTATCCTTTGTACTTGTGCAGCTGGGAGCTTGTCAGTACCAGGGGTCCCAATGCATGCTGCTATTGCCCACATGCCGTCTGACCACACTGTATGCTAATTCTCAGAGGTTGCTCTTGTTTTGTCTTCTTTAATCTGGTTCCTGAGAGATCTTGCTTATCTAGAGTCATTTGCTGCTAGCAGCAATGGGCCATCCAAGTGCTGCTAATGGGCAGGCAAGAAGTCTTATTCTTCAGTTATGTAAGTTCAGTGAAAACATAAAATAATTGAATTTATCCCCAGACACCATCAAATTTACCTTTCTGACTGAGGCCTGCATTATCAGAACAGCATGGGAACAAATTCTCATTATGCTGATGGAAATCAGATTCTGTTTCCCATGTAAACCATGTGGTGCAGCCCCTTGCTTTTGGTGCCATATGTTTTCATGATCACAGTGATTTGCTTTGGTTTGCTTTCATTTACCTGATGGAAATATTGGAGTCAGGGGAAATGGTAGGTGCTGTATTTGCTTCTGCTTTGTTTATAGCTCTGTGTAGTATTCAAATCTACATATTTATTCCCAGATGAAAAAGACCATTAAGGTATTGTTGATGCTGACAATACATCACTCTTTAGGGCAAGGTGATCCTTTTAATTATTATTATTATTATTATTATTATTATTATTATTATTATTATTATTATTATTAAAAAAGCTAGTCCTTTGGAATACTAAGAGCTTGGGAAACTCAGTTTAAGATCAAAGTTGCCAGTAGGTTATCATTGCTGTACACTTTTTGTCTTCGAAGCAGAGACTCCTTTTAGCTTTCACATACAGTTTAAACCCTGTCTGCTGAGGACATGCATTGCATTGAGATATTCAATATGTTGAATTCATGATCTTCCTGGGGTGATGTAGATAATATGACTCTGTTTCCAGGGAGCCAAGAATAAAACTTAGCTGGCTGGACCAGAATTGCTTTCAGTTAGAAAAGGGTACATATTTGCTCCACAGACAGAACTCATTTGGGACTCATTAAAAAAGTTGAAAGTTATGCCAATGGCACATCTTTCCTTAACGAACTGAGTCCACAAAAACATCTCAAGATCATCTCTGCTCATTTCTTCAGTGTCCAAGCACTGGGCATTTTGATATCATTATAACCATTACCCTTGGGAAAGGGCTCATTGCTCTTTTTACAAGTGAGAAACTGGACAGAAAAAACAACTGGGATCATGTTCATAATCACTGTCCTGGGTTCAGCAATAGCAGTCAATTTTTCTCCTGCTTAGTAACTGGTGCAGTGCTGTGTTTTTGACTTTCAGCCTGGGAACAGCACTGATAATACCAATGTTTTTAGTTGCTGCTCAGTAATGTTTACTCTGACCAAGGACTTTGTGA